>WTXJ01000049.1:0-258995 GCA_022376545.1 Russula dissimulans
CATCTGTCCTTGGTCTGGATCGTCCAACAGGTTGGGGAGGAGTTATTCTGGGTGCTTGGGGTTGTGGCGCGCTTCCTTGGGGGTTGTGGCCACTTTGCTTCTCAAGGTATTTTAGGATTGATGCAGATCTGTGGCCAGATCTGTACCTCTGGCGATCCCCTGTTCTGATCTTAGAGATATCTAGATCGTCTAGGGTCCTAGACATGATCTGGGGATTCCCTTGGGGATTTCCCAAGGGGTTCTCTTTGGATCTATTTGTGTATGGCCTTGCTGGCGCTTTGGGGGTCTGGGGGCATTGTGGGAGCATTGGGGTTGTCCCCCTCTGCTGGGTCGTCCCTCTTCATTGCAGGGAGGTCTTTGGATATTGTCCTGTCCGTCCCCTTTGATTCCTGTGGTTCCAGAGGTCACTGTTCGTGACAACATCGTACACAATTTGTCTCCACTGTTATTTGAATGTACCTATTTACAGTGTACTTTTATTAACCCGCAAACTCAGAACAGTTCCACCATGACTCGATCAATCCATTGGGAGTGGGATGATTTCACTCCTAATGGATTGATCAGGGTGCATATATAACTTGAAGAGACTAGCAACAGGGAAACAATACTGTTCGCAAAGTATGAATCCTTCTGATGACATGCAACAACTTGAAATAGCACACATGTGACAGAATTTTGATTGAATCTGAATGTGTTTTCCTAAGTGTTGGGTTCATCAAGCTGATTCCAACTCCAATATGGCAAGAGCATGACATGAGAATAGACTACATGCAATTGTCTATGATGCTCCAGAACCCAGCTTCGCTAGAAGTTGGGCCCACCGATATTTGCTGCTGTAGTTGTGAGCACTGTAATAACTAATTTTTGGTAATCGCTTCCCATGCACGATACTTGAGACTTCAGGCCCCAAACAGCAACACGCTAGACTTGGGATTTGGACCAGGAACGGGCTTCAAGGTTTCCCATGCATGACTAGAGTGACCAGGTGTAATGGGGGTAGGGTTCCATGGGGGTAGGGTTTCAATAATAACTTTTTTTTTTCTCGATCATTTGTCAGCCCATGCCCAATGCCCGATGCCCAATGATAGAGCAAGCATAGGCGAAAACCCATCGCCTTTCTCTGTCTCATTCTCCTCCCCCCTATGGCTGACGCCACTGACCAGGATGAGTCTGATGATGAAGAAAGGTGGTTGGAGGAGGTACAAGCACTACATCAATGCCAACTGATGCTCCTCCAGGCTTCAGGTGCCACTGTTCTCACCACTGCCCAAGTTGTATCAGAGCTGGTGACACCCACTTTCATCCACACTCCATATCACACATCTATACTCTCTGGTGAAGGCTGGGTTCGGGAACTACTTGCTGGGCATCCAGAACGTATTCGCAACGAGCTTGGCATGTATCGACAAACATATACTGCTCTTGTCCAGACCTTGCAAGAAGGCGGCATCCAATCATCACGTCACGTCACCATTGAAGAACAAGTTGCCATCTTCCTCTACACTGCTGTCACAGGGCTTTCTTCAACCCATGTTGGAGAGCATTTTCAGCGGTCACCAAGTACGATTCAAAAGTGAGTATTGATTTTTTCATTGTGTATTATCTTCTAATAGAATCCAAGATATTTCAAGCAGATTCTATGGAAGCTCACAACGCCCCCATTCTACACAACATTTGTCAAGCTTCCTGATGCCAATTCACCCCCTCCCAACTATATCCAGTCCTCTCCCAAGCTTTCCCCATTTTTCAATGCTGCCCTGGGTGCTATTGATGGCACCCACATCAATTGCTCCCCATCTTCCGAAGAGTGCAATGCATCAAGGAACCGCAAAGGTGTTCTCACACAGAACTGCCTTGCTGCATGTTCCTTTGACCTCTGCTTCACCTACATCTTGTCTGGCTGGGAGGGATCAACCGTTGATTCTAGCCTTTTCCATGAGGCATGCTGGGTCAACTTCTTAATCCCAACAGGGAGATATTACCTTGCAGATGCAGGTTTTGCCTCGTGCGACGCCCTTCTTGTCCCTTACTGGAATGTCAGGTACCATTTGCATGAGTGGAAACGTGGCAATTCCTGGTGTGTAATTCCCCTTTTTGGCAAATTCTCTGACTGACTTTGATATCTTGTCAAGTCCATGTACGCCCGAGGAACTATTCAATTTGCATCATGCATCAGCCCATAATGTCATCGAACGGATCTTTGGTGTCATCAAGTGTCGTTTTCGTATTCTCTACCTCCCACCCGAGTATGGCATATCTGTACAGTCCCGCATCCCCACTGCACTTGCAGCACTTCACAACTTCATTCGCCATTACGATCCTGATGAGATCAACATGTACCATGACCCAACAGCTGAGTTCAACCTCGAAGTCTTTGAGGTGGCCAACACTGCATCAGTTGGTAATTTGGGAGTAGGTCTGGCGTCAGCAGCTGAGAGAAATGGTGCAAATGCAAGGCAGGATAGGATTGTGCGTGATATGTGGGAGCAGTACCAGCAGTACCTTGAGAGCCGTCAAGCATCTGTCACATGAATTAGTTACAATTTCTTTAAATTGTATTTCACAGCTAGTTGTTATTACAAAAAAAGGTTCTTCATTTGCATATCATCAGCAATACAAATATCATAGAACTCCTGAAATGAAGAGGAGGCATCTCCTGGTGCACTTGGGCTCTCACTCAAGCCCGCCCATGTCAACTTCCTCTTTAGCCATGTACGCACGTATTTCTCACTACCAACTGTAGTCACCATCTAAACATACATACTACTTAGTGCCTGGTCATTGAAAAGGTCAAACGCCTTCTGAACATCATCTTGCGACAACCACGGGCCATCTTTACTCCCCTCAATGCTTTCAATCAGATACTTGACTGCAAGGGACAGAGCGTCTTGTGGAGGTCGGGGTGGCTGCTGTGAGGCCTCTGATCTGTGAGATAACTGCACAAGTGACTGTGATGTTGTAGTGATGGCATCATGGAAGGTGTCATGGAAGTTGTCGATACTGGACTTCAAACCTTGGACGAGTGGCAGCATTGTGGCAGAGTTGGTCCTTGGCCTTTTGCTCGAGGAAATAGAGGGCAATGCTGAAGTGTCGTCAAGGAGGCTGAATCCATGCTTGGATGAAATAGACACCTGAGATGGTGTTGAGGTTGTGGATGGTGATTGTTACGCCCTGCGGTGCGTAAAGGCCAGACGTTGGCGGTTCGGTGTTCGGGTGCTTAAGCACGCTCTACGTTCGGGGGCTGGTCTCCCTACTCAGCGGTTCGGGCTTGGATAGCGGTCCAAGACTTGGTTCGAGAGCCTGACGCACACTGGTGCTGCTCTATCTGACAATGCAAGTAAATGCGGTGTGTCCACGGTCTAACTCGACTACTAGCGGGTGCTCCGTCTAGTATCCCACACAGCCGGGGGTCGGTGTCACGGTCAGTCGTTCGTCGTACCTTCGCAAAGGTAAGTAGTACTTCAAGGAGTCTGAAGGGATCAGTTCACGCTAAGTCGCAACACGGACTTAGGTATAGAGAGAAGAGGATTCAACTGGGTATTATCCCTGAAGACTACTGCTTGTTGATACAGGTTCAACTAAGTCAGGCTTAAGGCCTAACTGTCTATCGTAGGGGTCTTTTATAGTAACGAGGCGTGGTCCGTGCGCGAAGTAGGGGAACTACGAAGCGAGTCTGAAGGGCACTAGCGAATGAGTCTACGGGTGAAACGAGGTGTTAGGTACATCAATCGTAAGTTTTAAACGAAGGGATGATGGATATGAAACGAGATACTTGAGTATCAATCGTGCTGCGCAATATATGAGTCAATCGGTATGAGTCACGAGTCTGGTCTGTCACGGGGTCAAGGAGTCATGTGATAGTGAGAAAAAGCGGGGTCCGTTCCAGCGGATCGTAACATCACGCCCTCCCTAGGGCAACTCATTCCCACATGAGTTCGTCGGGGTCGCTCTCATAGTCCTGTAGCGACGAGTGGGTGAGTGGAGACGCATCTTCATCCCATCGTTTGAGAAACTCGGAAGGCCATGCCCGGGCCAGGCGAGCGAGGCGAGCAGCAGCGGGGGCGGCGCATTGAAGGCCGTGATATTGGTGCCAGACTGGCACGTTGCATTGCTTCTCTTCGCAGCGGACATGCGGGGCGATGCAGGTGAGTGACTCGTGCTGCGTGCTGGCGCAGAAGTAACAGTGCCCATAGTCAGGGCATTCGATGGGAGTATGGTCGGGGGCCGTCTGGAAGCATTCGTAGCAGAAAATCGGCTTCTCAAGGCGTGGGTGTCGGTATGGAGAGTAACGCTTGTCAGGAGGTGTTTGAGCTGGGCGACGTCGGGGGCGATTGGCGGGTCCTTGGCCCGCGCGGATGGAGAAGGGGTAAGCCTTGTACGGCTCTTCGGATGCGGGGGGTTCTACGAACATTTGTTCGATCAGGCGTGTGGCGGCTTTGGCGTGGATGAGGGAGCGGGTCGTGGCCATCAGCGCGTCGTTGTTGCGCTGCTGTTGTTCGGTTAGCTCTTTTATGCGAGCGGCCAGTGTACCCTGTTGATTTTTTTGTGCTCGATAGCGGACGACTTCCGCAATCAGCCCGGGGTCCGCCATGTGGTGGACGTAGCGGTCAACGATCTCTGCCATTGTGGATTCCGGGTTGAAGGCTGCCAGGTGGTCGTCTCGGATTTCTTTGTTGTCGGTGAGGTTGGGACGGGTGTCGGCGCGTCGTGCCCGTAGTGGCTGTCTGTAAGTCGGGTGTCCTTTGCCGAACGTCCCTTCCAGGGTGGTGTCTTCCCCGTCGAAGACATACCGGATGTACCCTGCTCTGACGTCACCTAGTTCTCCTGGTGCCGGGATCCACATGACGTAATGTTCCGGGTTTGCTACCTCATATCGCATCCACCCGACGCCTGGGTGGTCTGGGTCGTTTTCTTTTTCGGAGTCGCCCAACTCCGTGTCCACCCCTTCGGCCTCCTCGCGCGCCGCTACTTGGGTGTCTCGCCCCTTACCTTTCGTTTCGGGGGCGGTTACTGGTGTCTGACCTTCGTCCTCATTGTCGGTCGAGACGTGTTCTGCCTGTTCCACGGGAACGGGCGAATTCGGGACGGTATCCCCTTGAGGCGAGGGAACGGGCGCAGTTTCGTCTAGTGCTGCACGAGCTTGGTGGACGTACTGTTCGAGGAGATTGTCGTATCTCCTAGCCACCTCGTATGACGACATGACGTCTAAGATGGTGGATGGCGGGGTTGGTAATGCTGCGAGCTTTCCGGCGACGAATGCTGCTTTGCTGTACCCGGCTCTTCGGAAGTCTGCTGGAAACTCCCCATGTTGGGTGTGGTACTCGCCCAATTTCCTGCTATCTTCCCAGAGTTTCTGCAGTCTCTCCGGGTTGTCTCTATGGCTAACTGCACGCCAAGAGAGAGGGTGACGATCAAGGTGGTCAGCGCCAGGACGTAGAGCAGTACCTGAAGGTCCCGGTTGCGGGGGCACAGGGAGCGGTTCTGGCGACGGGGTTGGCGGCGCTCCACTGTTTGTGGTAGCTGAAACCTCAGTCGTGGCGGGAGCGACTGTCCCTCCGACGGGGATGAGCGCCAGGTGTCCGCCGTGTTGGGTCTGGAAGACGATGGTGGTTGCGGGAATGAGGTCGTTTGGCGTGGCGGGGCGCGGCGAGGGTAAGCTGGTGGTGGTTGTTTGGGTGGCATCTTGTTCTTGGGACATGGATCGATAATGGTTTCTGAGTGGGAGTTCGTTGGAGTGGGAGAGGGTAGCGGATCGGATGGTTGCCACTTGTCCTTTCCTCGGGGTTCTTATACTCCTTCGAGGCGGGCGCTCCATCTGTTGCGTTTCGTATGCATCAATGAGTTCTGATGCGTGCATGTCGGATCTGTCAATCCACTGATCGTGTGCTGGGGCGTATCCTTTCCATCTTACGAGATATTGCAATTTTCTTCCTCGGCCGTGATGTCGCTTTCCGAGGATCTGTTCCACTTCCCATTCTTCTTCGCCTTCTATTTCGTCTGGTGGTGGTTCGATAAAATTGCGTCCGTGTTCTTCGGTCTCCGTGAAGGGCGTGAGAAGTGACGCGTGAAACACGTCGTGGATCTGCCATGTTTCAGGGAGGCGGAGTTTGTACGCTACCGGGGATATTTTGGCGACTACCTCGAAAGGTCCGTATCGCCTTGGGGAGAGCTTAGGGGAGTCATAAGGTCTTTTGATGTTTGTTCCTTCCAGCCAAACCTTGTCCCCTTCTTTGTATCCTTTGAATTGGGTTGCCTTAATCAGCCCTTCTTGCGCTTTGCTCATGGCCTCTAGGGCCTGTCTGCGGGCTGTGCGGACCTGGTCTATTCGTTTGTCGAGTGTCGGTATGTCTGTTTCTCTCTTCGGTTGGTGTGCGGTCGGGGTGTATCCTAATATTAAGTCGTAGGGGGTCTTTTTCGTCGTTGCGTGCGGCCATGAGTTTTTTGTGTATTGCGCGATCGGTAGCCATTTTGCCCATTCGTTTTGGTTGTTTCCGCAGAATGCTCGTAGGTATTGTTCCAGGCTCTGGTTTGTGCGTTCGCTTTGTCCGTCCGTCTGCGGGTGGTATGCTGACGAGATGTTTTGTTTGATCCCGAGCGTTTTGCACAATTCCCTGGTAAAGTTAGCGGCGAATCTGGGGTCTCTATCGGAGATGATCTTGTGGGGGATGCCATAATGTGGGAAGACTTGTCTTGCGTATAATTCTGCCACTCCAGGGGCGTCGATGGACTCGTTGCAGGGTAGGAATATGACTGCTTTGGAACAGTCGTGGTCGGTAATTGTCAGTATCGAATCATACCCGTCAGAGGCCGGTAGTTTGACGATGAAATCGATTGTGATTGTTTGAAACGGGAGGGCATTTGGTTCGGCGGTGATTGGAAAGAGGGTAGGTTTGTTTGGACGGGTGTTTACCTTAGTCATTTGGCACGTTGCGCACCCTTTGACGTAGTTCGTCACGAACTCTTTCATGCCTGGCCACCAGTAGTATTTGGCCGTCATGAGTAGCGTTTTGGTGATTCCGGGGTGTCCTGCTGTTGAAGTGTCGTGAAGAAGGGAAATTACCCCCCTCTTTACGTCGTTGTTTCCCACAACAACGAGTGCGCCATTTTTGGTCCATAGCCGTCCGTGCTTCGTAAGTGAATGATTGAGTCGCCACCGTTTGATGGTGGCTTGCTGTGTTTCCTGGTCTCGTATGATTTTGTCATCTAAGTATTTGGCGGATAACTCTGATCCGTCGGGTAGTGTTGCGGCTCTTGCTTTAAGAATGGGGATGCCGTGTTCCACCAATTCCATGTCGTTTGACTCATATCCGGAGTCACTGTCTTCGACGGTGTTTTTCTGTCTGGTTGTTTCGTAGCTTCGTGTCGGGGCGTCTGGGGGTACGAATAAATGGTCCGGTAGTGCGATGAGTAAAGGGTAGTCGTCTGTTTCTGGTGCGAAGTCAGGTCGTCTTGATAAAGCGTCAGCGCGGTTGGTGGCTCCGGGTTTGTACACTAGCTGGATGTTAAAATCTGCGAGTTCAGTGATGTATCCGTTGACTCGTGGGCCCAGTTTGTGTGGTTCTCGGTAGTACTGTAGGTTGGCGTGGTCAGTGATGACCAACACCGATCTTGTCGTGTTCCTTAGTAAGTGTCGCCAGGTTCGTAGACCCCTTATGACCGCGAGTAGTTCTCGGTCGTAAATTGGGTAGTTCTGTTCCGTCTTTGTAAATGTTTGGGAGTGAAACCCAATAGGTCGAAGCAGGGGGTCTCCTCGTTTGTTTGTCTGTTCTTTGTCGGCCTGGTACAGGATGGCTCCGGTTGCGAATTGGGACGCGTCTACGTATAGGATGAATTGTTGGTCCGGGTCCGGTGGAATTAAGACGGGTTCAGATGTGACCAGTCCGATTAGTTTCTTTACTGCCGTTTCGCAGGCGGTGTCCCATGTGAACTCTTTACCCTTTTGTAGTAGGTCCGTGAGCGGTTTGGCGACCCGAGCGAAGTTGGGAATCCATGGTCTGTGATATCCGAGGAGTCCGAGGGTGCTTCTTACTTCTTTGACGGTTTTGAGGGTGGTCGGCCATTCTTTAATACCGGCGATTTTTGCAGGGTCGATCATCAGTTCTCCGTTTTCCACCCTGATTCCTAGGTAGTTGACGGCCGTTTGAAAGAATTCGCATTTTGCCGGTTTCAGGAATAGATTGTGTTGTTCTAGTATCTCGAAGAAGTCGTGACAGATTTTGGTGTGAAGTTCTCGTTCTCCGGTCTCGGTCATGACAATGCAGTCGTCCATGTAGTGCCGGAACTTCCCAGGGTATTTCGCGTAGAGGGGTCGTAGTACTTCGTTCCCCATACGGGTGAAGGTGCCCGGTGCGTTGCACAACCCGAAGGGCATTACCACCCACTCGAATAATCCTTTGTTGGTTTTGAACCCAGTTTTGTATTCGTCTCCTTCGGCGATCCGGATATTATTGTACCCGGCTCGGATGTCGAATTTACTGAACAACGTTTTGCCTCTGAGTTCTTCCAAGATTGACTGTATGCGGGGAAGTGGTGTGACGTCCATGACGGTGTATTCATTTAATTTCCGGTAATCGTGTACGATTCGTAGCGTTCCGTCTTTCTTTTTGACCGTGAAGGTTGGGGAGCCGTAGGGGGATGCCGATGTTGTGATGTAGCCTTTGTCTAAGTTGTCTGAGAGATATTCGTCCAGCACCTTCTGTTCGTCTTTTGACAGTGGGTAGACTTTGCTGTTGATCACGTCGGGTGCGTCCGGTTTCAGTTCAATCTTGTGGTCCCATTTGCGGCGTGGTGGTAGTTGACGAGCTTCTTGTTCCGAGAATACTTTCCAATGTCGCTTGAAAACCGCGGGGATTGTTTGTTCCGTATTGACCTTTCCGGCGTCATAAGCCTTTTCCGCCATTTGCTGGGCGATGGTCGCTTTGTTGACTTCGATCGGTTTCGTTTTGATCGTTCTGATGGTGACGTATAGTTCGTCGCCGTCTTCGAGTTGGCTGACCGCCATTCTCGTTGCTTCGTTCAGGTGTTCCTTTCTGGTTAGGTTACCTTTGAGTAAGGTTTCCATTCGTGTTTCTGGGCCTTTTACGATCCCCGTTGCCCAGTCGATTTCGGGGTTGAACGTTCGTAGCCAGGGGTATCCGAAAATGAATCGGTCTTTCCCTAGGTTAGTGACAAAGAATCTTTCTCGTCCGGTCTGTTGTCCTCTGGTTACCAGGAGGTCGCAATAGTGCGTGATGTCTCCTGCCTGGTTCGATGTCCCGTCTATATTAATGATGGGACGTACTTGTTCTAATTTCTTGGTTCCGAGGCGTAATCTGGCAACGGTTTTGTAATCCACGAAATTTTCTGTCGCGCCGCTGTCGATGAGCGCGGTTTCTTCTGCCTTTCCTCGATACGTGTACAGTGAAAACGGCAACTTGATTGAGTTTTGTTTGTTTATGTACATCGTCCGTATCTTTAGAGCCCTAACTACGGCAGCTAGTTTTGGGCTTGGTAAAAATCCTGCAGCGCACTGATCGCGCGGATTTTTGCTTCTTCGGGTTCGTTCGGTAGCATTTTGAGGACGCCTTCTAGTCCTCCGATTTGTTTCAAGGCTTCGTCGTTGCTAATAGTCGCCTTTGGTTCGGTGACTTCTGCGGCGCGGGCGCGACTCGGCTGCCCTTGGTACGGTTTCTTTGATTTCTGGGGGCAATCGCGACTGATGTGCCCCTGCGCTTTGCAAATGAAGCACGCGCCCTTTTGGTAGAGGTCCTGCCTTTCTGGGCTCCACTGCCCTGGCCCGAACCTTCTGCCGGTGTTTCCTGCGTCCACATCCATAGGGACGACTTGGCTGGTTGTCTGTGGGGCTCTCCCTTGATTGGGTTTTGGCCCATATGCTGGTCGTTGTGTCGGTTGATAGTTTCGTAGCCCTAAGTATTGGGCTAGTTGCTGTACGGGAAACGGTTTCTTTGCGGTGACGTTTCTAAGTTCTTTGTACACCGTTTGTCGTTCTCTGGCTTTCTTCTTCCACGCGTTCATGGTGGTTGGTGCTGGTACATTGTGCGTGATGATCTCTTGGAGGAGTTTCGGTGGGAGTCCTTCCCTAAATTTGACAATCGCTCCGAGGTCGTCCTCTCTGTAGCCAGACTCTTCTCGGAGTCGGTCGAAAGTGGCGATGTAGGAGTCGATGTCTCCTCCGATCATCTTCAGTTCTTGGAATTTCTGTAGGGCGTTTAGCTTGGCGTCTGAATCGATGTACGCCACCCTGAAGTCGTGTTCGAATGAGTCCCACAGCATGTCGCTAGTCTGGGGTACTCCATGGACCTTGACTTGGTCCCTGAGCCAGCGCCTCTTGGCATTTGCCCATGCGTCTACGTTTGGTCCGACGATATAGGACAGGCACAAGGCCGTCTTTAGGTATGGGACCTGAAAAGTTCTGTTTTCTCCATTGAGGAGTTCGTATCCCAGGAACTTGTCCAGGAATAGGTCAGATTTGGCTCTATTGCCGTCGAAAATCGGGGGGGGGAGGCCAATAAGTCCTCCTTTGCTCTGCCCGTTACTTTGGGCTGACTGTGCTGGTGCAACCATCGTGGCTGCGATCGTGTCCATCGGCACCGGTCCCACTGAAGGGGCTGCCGATATTTGTGCCGGTTCTGGTGCAGTGATAACGTGCTGCCCCGTCTGGTGGTTGGGATCCGCTACATCCCACCACCCTAGTCCTAGGTCGTTTGTAAGGTTGACCATGTTGGCTCCTCTGGTATGCCAAGTTCCGTCGTTGTCGTCTTCTAATAGGATAAACCACGCGTGACCTGTGTGGCTCCTTTGCTGTTCGTCGGTGTGTGTGTAACTGTAAAATTCAACGGGGTACCACTTGCTGTCGTGTTTAACCCAGTATCCAAGTTGAGCGACGTCTTTGATCCAAAGAGCTTCCCCTTGTACGTCACGGGGTAGGTCGTCTCGTTTTCTCTTGGGTGCAGGTACGTAGGTATTGAGGTTTGGTGCAAGTGAAAGCGGTAGAGCTGCCAGCGTGTCGGAGGTGAAAGCCTGACTTATGTTACGCCCTGCGGTGCGTAAAGGCCAGACGTTGGCGGTTCGGTGTTCGGGTGCTTAAGCACGCTCTACGTTCGGGGGCTGGTCTCCCTACTCAGCGGTTCGGGCTTGGATAGCGGTCCAAGACTTGGTTCGAGAGCCTGACGCACACTGGTGCTGCTCTATCTGACAATGCAAGTAAATGCGGTGTGTCCACGGTCTAACTCGACTACTAGCGGGTGCTCCGTCTAGTATCCCACACAGCCGGGGGTCGGTGTCACGGTCAGTCGTTCGTCGTACCTTCGCAAAGGTAAGTAGTACTTCAAGGAGTCTGAAGGGATCAGTTCACGCTAAGTCGCAACACGGACTTAGGTATAGAGAGAAGAGGATTCAACTGGGTATTATCCCTGAAGACTACTGCTTGTTGATACAGGTTCAACTAAGTCAGGCTTAAGGCCTAACTGTCTATCGTAGGGGTCTTTTATAGTAACGAGGCGTGGTCCGTGCGCGAAGTAGGGGAACTACGAAGCGAGTCTGAAGGGCACTAGCGAATGAGTCTACGGGTGAAACGAGGTGTTAGGTACATCAATCGTAAGTTTTAAACGAAGGGATGATGGATATGAAACGAGGTACTTGAGTATCAATCGTGCTGCGCAATATATGAGTCAATCGGTATGAGTCACGAGTCTGGTCTGTCACGGGGTCAAGGAGTCATGTGATAGTGAGAAAAAGCGGGGTCCGTTCCAGCGGATCGTAACAGTGATGCCCCGACTTCTGGTTGCCCGGTTACTAGCTGTGTGCCCCGATGGGCATGGGTGCCTTTGGATTTTGATGGCATCAGCTCTTGCATGGCTGTAAAATGTGGCCACCCCTTGTTGGCAAACTGACCAAAATGGGGTGCACTCTGATAACAATCAGATATTATTGATAGATGAGGCAGATCTGCATGCACCTTGCATAGATCCTCCCACTCTGGTTTCGTCTCTTCCGTCACTTTGATTCCATGCACATCATCCCACACAAACCCAATCCCAGATTTTGATTTGAGGGTAATGACATGGCCGTATATTGTCTTCATCTAGGTGTACGATGTCAGGTCACATATCACAATAACATACAGAAAAGATGACATACTTTTTGCCACTTGGCCCTACAGCTAGCCTCAGTCTTGTCACCACCTTTGGTAATTGATACATTAAGCTTCGACGCTGCAGCATGAAAAACCTGCAACTTGAACATTTGGCTGTCTGTCATGCCCGCCTTCTGCTCTATGAGGATGTTCAAAAGGAGGGTCTCATCCTCAGTGGTCCAAACAGCCTTTTTTCCTGGTTTAGGTCCTGAATCTTCAGGTTCAGAGTTGGGAGGGCTTTTTGATGAGCGTGTCTGCATTTGTGAGGCAGTGAGGCAGGGTGGGAGTGAGATGGGTTTTCGCCTGCGCTCGTGGCACATCACACGGCTGACAAATGATCGAGAAAAAAAAAAGTTATTATTGGAACCCTACCCCCATTACGCCTGGTCACTCTAGTCACACACGGGAAACCCCAAAGCCCGTTCCTGGTCCAAATCCCAAGTCTAGCGCATTGCTGTTTGGGGCCTCAATTCTTGAGACTTCCTGTTGCCACAGTTTCCTATTAGAGTGTTATATATCTTATCTAAAGCAGCGCCTATCATCCCTATCCCACCGTCCCTCCGTCGCAAAGTCCTCTCCCACGCCGCCCGCTGTCACTGGCTCGGCATCAAGCTCAGGTTCACAATCGGCTCAGATTTTGCTGAAAGTCATTGAATCTCAGCTCACGACATGGAAGCAGAAATGATACTTACTTAGCTACCTCGCGCTCGAGGTCGTCAGTTTGGTTGTCCTTGTATCCGTTGTACTTGTACGGGAAAGAAAATGCCTCACGGAATTTCTGTTTACCGAAAGTCCCAACAATTTTACTGAGATGCCCGACCGTGGGAGAAACGCGTTGGCTGCAGAAGGCAGGGCTATGACTTTCACAAGTGCGCACACACCTCATTGATTAACTTGTTGGCTGGATTGCACAGCAGGAAAAGGAACTTTGTCCTGATCATTACAAGTTGATACGATGTATCGTAGGAAACCTTTGAGCAGAAGAACTAAGGATAATGAACAATCACGAGAGAGACAACTTGAACCCACCCCGGTGTAGTACACAAACCACCGGTGAACAGTAATGCCGCACTGTGTCAATGAAACTTTAGAATAAGTCTGTCTGGCTAGAGTCTCTACGCGCGCAGACAAGGCGTCGGGAATGTTTACATCTTCAGTAGAGCACAGCGTTGCTACGGCACTGAGAGAGCCTCCACAAGCCATATCCGCTGGACGAGTAGAGTCTCCTCGGTAAGGGAAGCCAAACTGCTCCTTGAATGAAATTTCCCCATAAATTGAGAGTATATTCTCCAAATACCCGATCTGAGATGAAGCTCCGTCGGGACCACTCCCTACAAGAGACATCAGTAGAAATAAATGGCTTCGTCGACTTCCCTCTAACATCATCGTCTATCATTAGGCTCGCGTTTGTGATCAATATGGAGAGGAGGTCGCTCTTCGCCTGCTTCGAAGGAGAGACTCGGAGAACCTTGTAGAAGACCTAGGGGAACATGATTCTGATAAGTTAGAGACGAGGCGGATACCTACGAAGGGGCATGGGGCACTCCCATATATACTGTGAGCCGCGATGACGAGTAAGTGAATGTTAAGTGTAAAGTGTGCAGACAGCGTGGAAAAGAAATGCAGCCCGCGAGCGGAGGCCAACGACCACCCACAAAAGTTGGTGAGCATGTTCATAACTTTTCATTCTTTGCATTCCGACAAAGCTGATTGGTCTGAATTGGCCAGATGGACCGATTGGAGGATATGCTGCATACTGTGCTGAGACCAGGACACTAACCATCCGAGCCTCCTCGTGTGTCAGTTATCAACTAATCCAGGAAGAGGCTTGGATGGCTACGACATGGCCAAGCACAGCTCGATACTGATCAGAGTACAGGACGAACGAGGCGGAGAGCGTTCGCGATACAGCGAGAGGTGTCGGTGGTAGGGCAAGTGCTGTCGACAAAAGCTATTGATGGTGCGCAAATCACATCCTAATCATCAGCACCGTTCTGAATGTTTTCCATGATTCGATGTTTATGAATCTAGTCGACAGATACAAATGGCCTGCAGAACGGTCAAGTCTACGCGAACTCCGTACGTCCACATAAAAGTCTTGTTCCACGAGGTGCCATTCGGAACATCGACTTGCGAGTCTCCCATGCCCACAACATAGAAGATCTTGTCGTTAGCAGTCATGACAGGGCGCGGCGGAATATCGTGGTAGGTTATAAAACGCTCTCGGAAAGGCTATATATTGTGCGACGCTCCAGAGCCGTATGCCTCCCCGATTGGCCTTCCGACTTTTATCATTGGCGGCTACCTCAGTGGCAGCTATTTCAATTCGGCGGTGACCCACGCGGCCTCATTTTGGGCTTCTTCGGCCGACAGTGTTGCCCTTTTCTTTTTGCCGCCTCCCCTGGCTGTCGCCTTTCTTCGGCCCTTGGCCCGCCCTGCCACCACCTTCCCCCAACACTCAGCCTGTCGCGCTTCTTGCCCTTCTTTCTTCGGGCGTTGGCAATAAAGGCTTCATCTTGAGCCCTTCTGTTTCTGACGGTACGTCGGTCGAACTCGTCTGTGACAAGTCTGATGACAGCGGTCCCATCAAGATGCCAGCGTATTCCTTGTCGGGCACGGTTTTTCCCAGCGCTCCGAGCTGCTCTCGAAGATTAGCTACATAATCCAGGTGCGCACGTACATCGTCATCTTCGCCAGCCACATCGCGCTGACTGTAAGCGCTGCGACAGATTGACCAAAATTATCTCCGTGCGACTCTCGCACAGGTTCTTCAAGGCGTCCCACACCTCCTTGGCGCTGGGCTTCGTTTTGATACGACTTGGGGATCAGCGCCCCTCTCAGCTGTTTTACAACGGCTTGATCCATAGTCCACCGGGCTTGCGGTGACACATTATTCACCGTCCCGGCATCGATGTACGACTGCGTCATGCTAGTCGCATCGAGGTGCTCAGTCAACCCGCGGGCCTCGAGGGTCCACACCATGCGACCACGGTAAGCCACCCAATTGGTCCCGTCTTGGGCTAACTTCTCGATTTAAAGTTGTCGGACATATTTTTCGAAAAGAACGAATGAGTTAAAGTGGCTAATGGGCAGCAACAGGCCCATAACCTGGTGAAGAGTGTGGGTGCGCGCGATGAACGAAGGAGTGAAATCACTTTATTGGGGCCCATGATTCGGCTACAAATACAAGTACGTGTATGTAGTATTAACGATTTTGATTTTCACAAACAAACAAATGCAATTGGCGCGATTGAAGACGGATAACGGGAATACTCGGAAGGGCTAAACAGCGGCGGCACGCGTTTGGGAGGGGGCAAGAGAGGGGCCGACGATCGAGCCAATCACAACGACGTTTTAACGTCGTTTCCAAACTTATAGTATAGAAGATACACGACGGTCATTCGAGAATCGAGACCGTTGCGTTCAGAGACGCATTTTCCATCAGTTTGGAGAGTCCGTTGAGGCGAGGATGGCGGCGGCAAGAGTTGAGTCGAGGTTCTGTCACAGGAGGGACATCGTTCTCATTTCTTTCGCGAATTGGCTCGGGGTGCGGGGGATGCGGATGGGTGTCTAGTCACCGCTTTTCTCGTCATCCTATCCACAACAACCCGCATCCACAACAACCCGCTACGCTACTCGAACGACGGATCGGATGTTTCTAGTCAAGGTACTTCTCTCCCTTTAATTTCTCTGCGTCCATAACCTCTGAACCCGCCACACCCAAGTCTACGTCATGCCAGATACAGATGAGGAGTCGAACCCCGCCTCCCTGGCCGTCGACGGGAGCGACGTCTATCTCACCAAGCACCTCGCCCCCCACATATCCGCCACGTCCTGTCACCTCATCGGCGCGCCGGAGCATCCGGAGCCGCCATACGAGCCGTCATTTTACCCACCAACGGGCTACTGGTCTTCTGCCGAGAAGGCACTCTTCTTCCGTGCGCTGAGCGCGCACTCCCGTCTCCGCCCAGACCTCATCGCGGCCAGCATTGGAACAAAGTCCACCGCAGACGTCGTAATCTACCTCTCTCTGCTGCGTGAAGGGGCCGCACATGCAAAAGACAGTGATGTCCCCGCCTGGATTCTGCGCGACAGGCACCCTGCCGCGCACCAAGTCTCTTCTGAGCTCGTTGCGTTTGAAGACCAACATGCGGCGCGCATATGCGCCGCGGAGACCGCGAGGGCGATGGAGACGGTCAGCATGGCGCGCGAGGAAGTTACGCGGACCGTGCGGATCGAAATGGGTGTGGGCCCCGATGACGGGCAGGCACGCCGCGAGGGCGATAGGGACGGTCATAGCGTGCGCGAGGAGTCGTCGTATGAGCTGTGGAGGGGGGAGCGAGACGTCGAGTGGGCTCGGGAGGACTTGATCGCGCGCTTGGATGCCGTTGGGTTGCAGGTCCTCGATCGGATACTGCGCCAGGATGAGGAAAGGAGAACCGAGGCCGCCTCTCTCGACAAGGAGGAGAGTGAGGGCGAGGGTCGTGCCCGTGGGCGGCGCGGGCCATCGACGACGCTCCATTCTGCGGCGTCCGCGTCCACTCGGACCATAGAGCCACAGGCAACAACCTCTTCGCCCCCCGTGGTACCCATTCCCGACGATGATATAGAGGACGTCCCCGACACGATTCGATCCAACCTTTCGCCCACTTCGCGCAGACGCATCTACAAACGTCTCCACATGCGGCTCAAGCGCGCCAAAGCAAGTGGCGGCGTTGCGAAGCTCGATCCTGCCCGGCTCAAGCCTGGGCGCAAAGTGAGCGCGACGAGCAAGTTCAGGATGCCCCATGTCCAAGACGAGGACGAGAGTCTGAAGCGGCGCGAGCGCGGCGATACACGACCTTACAAGATCCAGCGCGAGCTCGAGCGGCTCGGGATTGGCGCCGAGTACCTGCGCGAGAATGGGCTGGGGCTGTTCCACCTCGGTGCGCTCGGTCGCCTCATGCGGTGCGTCTCGTTTGCGTCGTGGAAAATAGGAATAGTCGCTGATCGTGCTGCTCGCTCGCGTAGGTTATACCCCAGTTTGGACGCGTCGCGCCCTTCGGGGGTCTCAGAGTCCATCGCGGCGGAGACGATACAGATGCTACGTGCGCTCGTCGTGCGGTTTATGTGCTCGCTCGTGCAGCGCGCGATCGTGGTGCGCGAACTCGACTTTGCGCTGCGTGCGCACACCAAGGTGTGGCGCCTTGGTGATCGCGTCGTGCGCCCGCCCCATGTTCGCCGTGCGCTTGAACTTTCGGGTGGCGCGCGATTGAACAAGCGGGCGCATTTTGAACGACTGCTTGAGCGATTCTCGGAGGATAAGGAGAGAACGGGCGATGGTGAGGACGACGAACGTGGCGAAGACGAAGGCAAAGACGACGTGCTGTTGGCTGCACGGGCAGCGATGAGGGATGGTAAAGCTATCGCCGAACAAGAGGACGACGATGACGACATAGGGCAAGGAAATGGCGATGGCGGTGTTAGCGAAGCCGAGCTGCAACAGCAGCAGAAAGCTGGTCCGAGTAACGACGCTCAGGTTCACGAATCTGCAGAGGTGCGCTGGTATACAAATCACTGCGCGATGTACTCCCCGTTCGTGTACGCACCGGATATGATCGCCCCCGCTCATCCATTCGGGGTCTACGCGACTGGCACGACGCCGGAGTCGCTGGGCTTTTCGGCTCGTGCGCGAAACGTAGCGGATAAAGACGAAGACGAGGGTACAGATGAAAATGAGGACGACTTGATGCCCGCCGAAACGGATGACGAGGCGCTCGCTGTCGAGTTGCTCGCGGAGGACAGGCTCGATGAGGCCGATGCGCGCGAGGACGCTGCGTATGAGGCCACTGTGTGGCACGAGTTCCGCGGCGTGCACGATGCGGACGTGTTGCTGCCTGCGCAGACGCTGGGGAAGCGGAGCGCGTGCGAGGAAGTGGGCGGGAATGATAACGCACTCCCTATGCCTGCGCGGAAGCGGGGAAAGAGGAACGCGCGGGGAGGATGCACGCCTGTGGATGCGCGAGCGAAAGCGAGCTCAGTGAAGAGTCTGGGTGGCGACAAGGTGAAGAGTACGGCGGTGGTTGAGGATTCGGACCTGGAGTATTTAGATTGATTTATGCTATAGCTGTGGTTAATCGTGTCTATGGCAGGCTTATGCAGAGTATTTTTTGTGGGACGTACCGCGATTGGTGATTCGATCCTGTCTGTTGTTATCATTTTGTCTGCGTTCAAGGCTGCATGACGCGAAGTCATTAGCATGTTCGTCCACACCGCCAGGGTATGGTAATCGTCACGGGTCCTGTCAAAGGCCCCTTGCTTCTCGTTTCGTGGTATGTACGACGTTGCGGATTATAATACTAGTAGCTACATCAGTATCCTCCACTGCCAGTGTAACTACCCTGACTCGGACTCGGGAGATGACCCCGGTATCAGGCATCAATCTACGCAAATATCTGGTCCAAGCTGTAATATCTACATCAGCAAAATATGAGTTAGCTTGTTTACTTGCCAACTTTTTCAAGTGGACAAGTATAAAAGCAAACAAGGTGTAGTACCAATTTAACTGAAAGTTAAAAAGCTAGACAAGTCATGAAAGGTTGTTACATTGTTGACGTCTCTCACAATGCTACGGTTTCAACTTGAGGGGAAAAGGATGTATCTACCAACTAGCGGACACCCGTGCTACTATGCACTGGGGCCCAAATAAGCTGTAAATTACACAGACCATATATCAGTTGGGTATCTTTCACACTTCGCTTTGTTCCAAATTGTATTATAGTAGATGCCTCGTTTTCGTCTCCTCGTCCTCTGGCCCCTTTCGCGCTTACGCTCTCGACTTTTTTTTTTGCACCCTCACCCTCAAAAGTTGACTGCGCGCCAAAGACGTACCCATTGCCTGAGGGCCCCATTGGACTCCTTGCTCGACCGATGACTGACGTCACCTTGTCACCATGGCACGCTCGACCTTGCATGCCCCAAATTTTTGTCAATCGCTCTTTTCTTTACCCATTTCATATGCTTTTCTCTTTTCTCCTCAGTCTATTTTATCCCACAGCACGTTGCCAGCAACCGATGGTGACCTTTCAGTGCGCCCACATCGGCTGACTCTCTTGCCTCCATCCCCAACAAATTCTGAGGATGAGGAGAATTATTGAATTCAGGGAGAGATAATTCAAACTGGTTCCATACAGATATGCACGTCTGAAACTGAACTGAAAAAAAGAGATAGGGTGCCCACCAAATGGGCGGTGGTAGCCTTACATGTATATGTATTATAGTACGTGATGGTACAGTAAAGAAACAGGGAAGAGAACAGAGGGCCGCCCAGCGTGTCGGAGCTCTGGCCAAAGGTCGAAACAGGCACTTTTGCGCACCAAGGGACTCAACACGTCTAGTGTGAGCCTTAGGATCAAACATAGAAAGCAAGTCATCAGCGAACCTAACCCGGCACCGCATTTTCATAAGCATTACCTATTATGGACCCCCAGTCCGATATTAATCGTGCGCATTTACGATTCCCTGATTCCATCGCCAAGGAGAATGGTGTCTGGCCCAACTCGTTGCGGGCATCGACGTCTGCTCCGCGCTCCAACAAGCGCCGTACCGAGTCTGTGCATCCACTTAACGCTGCCAGGTGTAATGGGGTCTGAAGGTGTTCCTCTCGTGGATTGACGCTGGCACCGCGATCAAGTAATAAGCTTATGACATCGATACATCCGAGTGTCGATGCCACATGTAACGGGGTGCAACCGCGCTCGTTCCGGGGATTTGGGTCTGCGCCATGCAAGAGTAAAAGCGACGTAATATCAGAGTTTCGTTCCTCCGCGGCTAGATGCAGTGGGGTCTGGTAGCCATCTTTCCCTGCGTTCAGCTCGGCGCCAAAATCGATAAGTTGTCGAACGACATCGATATGCTCGTTTTTCGAAGCTTCATATAATGGCGTCAATTGCAGGTTATCCCGAGTATTCACGTTGGCGCCCTGCTGGAGTAATAGCTGTACAATATCGAGATTCCCATATCGCGATGCCTTGTGCAACGGAGTGTAACCCTGACTATCGCGAGCATTCACATCTGCGCCCAATTTGATAAGTTTTTGAGCGACATTGAGACGCCCACACGAGGAAGCTTCATGTAATGGTGTCTTGTGCATTTCGTCTTGAAGATTCACGTCAGCACCCCGCTCGAGTAATAGCTGTAAAACGTCGAGTCTCCGGTATCTGGATGCCTTGAGTAATGGAGTGGCTCCCTTGTTGTCGCGAATGTTGAGATCAGCACCAAAGTTGATAAGTTGCCGAGCAACATCGGAGTGGCCACCTTCCGATGCTTCGTGTAATGGTGTCGAGTGAGAGTGATCCAGAACGTTCGTACTGACACCCTGCTCGAGTAACAGCTGCACAACGTCGAGTCGCCCGTATCGAGATGCCCTGTGCAATGGAGTGGTCCCATTATAATTGCAGGCGTTTACATCGGCACCAAACTTGATAAGCTGTTGAACAACTTGAACATAGAGGAAACTACCTTCCGACACGGCATCGTGCAATGGTGTCGAGTGCCAATGATCTAGAGCGTTCAGATTAACACCCTGCTCGAGTAACAGCTGCACAACATCGAGTCGCCCCCATCGAGATGCCTTGTGCAATGGAGTGGCCCCAGTATCATCACGGGCATTTATATCGGCACCAAAGTTGATAAGTTGTTGAACAACATAGAGAGAACCACCTTCTGAGGCTTCGTGTAATGGTGTCGAATGAGAGTGATCCAGAGTGTTCGTGCTGACACCCAACTCGAGAAACAGCTGCACAACGTCGAGTCGCCCGCATAGAGATGCCTTGTGCAATGGAGTGGCCCCAGTATTATCGTGGGCGTTTATATCGGCACCGAAATTAATAAGTTGTTGAACAAGGTCGAGGGAACCACCTTCTGAGGCTTCGTGTAATGGTGTCGAGCGCTGGTGATCTTGGGCATTCGTACTGGCACCCTGCTGAAGTAACAGCTGTACAACAGAGGGTTCCCCGAATCGAGATGCCTTGTGCAATGGAGTTGCCCCCAGGTAATCTCGGGCATTGATGTCAGCACCGAAGTAGATAAGTTGTCGAACAACATTGAGATGACCACTCTCTGAAGCTTGATGTAATGGCGTTGATTGTTCACTATCCCATGAATTCACGTCGGCACCCCGCTCGAGTAATAGCTGCATAATGTCGAATTTCCTGGTTTGAAACGCCATGTACAGCGGTGTGGCTTCACAGTCGTCGCGCGCGTTTATGTCGGCACCGAAGTTGACGAGTTGTTGAACAATATCGAAATGTCCACCTCTGGAACCTGCGTGCAGTGACGTTGACCCTAAAATGTCTCGGGAGTTCACATCTGCACCTCGATCGAGTAATGACCGGACAATATCGAATTTCCCAAGGTCAGATGCAAGAAGCAACGGTGTTCGGTTAAAAAAGTCTTGAGGGTTCAGAACGTTCACATCCGCAGCATGCTCCAGTAAGAACTGCACGACTTCATGTTTCCCTCTCTCTACTGCCGCACACAAAGGTGGGCCGTAGACAGGATCAGAAACATTCGTGTACCGTCGCCGAGTGGTAACAAGGTGTTTGACAACGTCTTCGAAGTCATAATACGCAGCAAGTGAGATAGGGGAACGCTCGCAGTTTCTTGACATATCCGAAGGCGGTTCTCGGATGTGAACCCATGCTGCGAAATGCGGCTTTTCTGGATCAAACAGTGACTCCATCTCGATTTGGATGTGTGATGCTATGCCATTGACCTGAGCGTGATCTACCCAATTTCTTGCTGCGTAATCAGCAAGGGGAAAGTTCGGATTGTCGACGTCGTCACCGGCTTGTAGCAGGGTGCTGACGCAACTTTGGACGAGAATTGTATGGGCAGGCTCCGGGGAGACATGAAAACGGGACAGCAGACCTTTTCTTGAGAATTCCAGGCGACTGGAAGTCAAGTACTCCTTTACAGAATAATGGGAAAATTGTACGATCCAGAAATCGTTGTCGTGGTCGTTGTTGCCACCCACATAGTAGTCGTAGACATCAGAGTCAATGGAGTCATCAGAGTCGACAGGGTCATCACGGTCGTTCGGGTTATCGGGGTGGTCGTAATGGTTATTGTGATCGTCGTGATCGTGGTTATTGCGACCACGGACATCTGGTTTGAAAATTGCAATCAAGGTGGAACAGGCCGATAGGATAGCTTTATCTGCGTCTCTGGGTCGTAAACCCACATTGAGCTTCGGCATTCCTCTAGCATCCAGCTCCATGGTAAGGACCTCCGCAAGTTCCTTGACTCTCAGCGGACGACGAGAGACCGCCAAGCACTGTAGAAGACGATGCGCATGTTCCCATTTCTCCTCGTCGATCCCACGTAATATCTGCTCGTACGTTTCATCCAGCGTGGATGGCAATTCATCCAGAGCACGCCGAATGCTCCCCGGAAAGCAGCGCCGCAGTGTATCTAGCTGACAAAAAGCCCAGCGGAACCTGTGTCCTGGAATAAGTGTCATGAACTCAAGTCGCAATGGCAGTCCCTTACATTCCGTCGGCCTTTTGTGCCAGTGCATTGATAACCAGCTGCTTGTCTTCCTCTCTCCATCTCCTCGTATTTAAGTCCGACTCAATGACGGAGTTGATATAATCTAGGATATCCTTCCTCTGCCCACCCTCATCATGCAGGGATATGATGTGAGATGTCAAAGGCTCGAGAATGATGCGGATGTCGACCTCGGGTCGACTCGTGATGCAGAAGTGTACGTGAGAGAATTGTAAAGAAGCGAGCTCATTGAGAAGTTCCAAGACCATTTCGCGTGACGTGGGCATTCCATAATTATTTGGACATTCGTCCACGGCGTCTATTATGACGTATACTTCGCCTTTCTGGGCTGCAAGAACTTCCTTGAGGCATTGAATGAGGCGATCTTCACGGGGTTGTCGTGAGCCATTCTCGTGATCTGAATACAACCGATTAAGAATCTCGCAGGATGCATCAGACCGAGCGGAGAGTTGAACAAGAAGAGAGGCTAGCAATCCACGTCGGTCTTGCTTTCCGCTATCTTTGAAATCAAAGTAATAGTAGGCTAGCGAAGCCAATCCAGCCCTTCGCAGGTCCTCGAGGTCCTCGATAATTGTTGAGCTTCGAGATAGTATTAGTTTAGTTACTTCAGTACCCGTTGAGAAATGACACACCAAAGAACGCTCTTCCCGGAACCAGCTGTTAAAACAGAGTTCATCAGCGGCAGAACCACAGAATAGGAGGGCGGAACATACGCTTCCCACGAATCCACAAGAGTGAACCACGAGCTTTCCATATTTTGTAGGTGACACCTTCAGTGAACCAAGTGGCCGTCATCTTGTGATTAACACCACATGCAACGTTTTGATTTATTGATGGATCTGGAGGGGAAAGCCACTGGCGAACACTTTTTTGCAATTCGTCACCTAAGGTCTTAGCCTTAGTAACTCGTAATTACGATGTTGGCAGTCACGAACGTTTAGCCTTATTCAGGCTCTCTGATATCTCCTGCATCGTAACTTCACCCATCGTGAGGAACACCCATGAAGTCTGTGAATAAAGCATACCAAGAGCCTCTCGGATGTTGTCTATCGACATCTTTCCATCTATGTGGGGAAATATTAAACGCCGTGCGACTGTCCTGTCTTGGAAGATATACATACCATCCATAACCCCCTTCATGTTATTGAATAAACCATGGACGACCTCCATGGTCTGTGCCGCCGTCATCCGAGACTCTTCCATGGTGAGTCGGTCCAACCTGTGCAGCACCGCCTCCACGTCATTCTTCCCGACCAACTTCTTCGCAAAGTTTTCTGAGCTACGTTGAGCCGATGAGTGATGTACTAAAGTGAGAACAAACGCACTGAATCGCCCCTGCTTGATTTGGCGCGTTGCCAGTGCGAGGACGTCAAGTAATTCAACCATGATCTTGACTAGGATTCCCTTCATGGAATCTGGGATTTCGGTGAGAATCCTTAGGCGGCCGAGGTAGTTTTCAAAACATTGAAAGAGGTCTATAAGCATGTCGTAACTCGAGCCAACACGTTTAGCCGCCTGATAGGCGCCAGTGTCATAAGTGCTGCGAAGGACAGGATAGACATGAGAAGCGCACCGCGAGCAGGAGCCCAATTCCAGCAAATATCGCACTTGCAGGAGGAAATGACTGCGGGACGAGAGATGCAGTAAGTCTACAGAAGTATTTAAGACTCGGATTTGAGCGCTTACCAGACTAACAGCGTTACCCAGGAACCCGGCGTTGGAGAGCACAAACAGAATATCAACTGTTGGCCTGAGTTTCCTCATGAGTTGCACAATGTGTTCTCCTTGTCGGAACTCATTGAATGCCTGTGCCTGCTCTTGAAGAATCCCAAGCACATCTTCGGGAGAGCTGCAGGATTCAAGCCTCTTGACGAGGGGATCCTGGACGATATCGTTCCCTGTCTTGTTGAAGTACTCTGTTAAGGCAGCATCAAAAACTGCCCGAAAATCCAAATTCGAAGACATGATGGTGGTAAGAAAACAGTAGCAGTGGGATGAAGAACGTCCTGCGCAAGCACTCGGATACTTGTGTGCAGTGCGTTGTGCGCACTGCCCGAAGCCAATCAAGCCTCGTGGGAAGTCGTCTCATGTGATCGGTTTTCTTGTGGTTCGGCCCCGGCGCATCAGTAATTATGGCCACGCGGCTTACTTGAGCCAGATGGTGGTTGTGCTGCAGTGCTGTACAAGCCCCCGAGCGTACACCACCCATGATATAAAGTGACCACAAAGTTACAAAGTAATTTTTCGAACACTAGAGCCGTGCGTTCTTAGGCATAGCGCGCATGGCTTGCCGGACTCCGAGGTCACCCAACACGTCCTCCGCTACAAGCGACTATCCGTTAGCAAACCAGCGAGACCAGGCGCGAGAACCATGGACATTCTCACCTCCTCCCAGAATCGAATCGAACGTGATCGTCCGGTGATACTAAACCGCGACAGACAAACCAAATTCAGCAACGGCTGCCACAGCGCAGAAAGGAAGAGAGACGACTCACATGTTCGATGAATCGGCCCATTCCCGTCTGCGTGATCCCGCGCCCTCCAAAAATCTGCACGGCGTCCCTCGCGGTGTCCTGCGCGGACTGAGTGCTGTACATTTTCAGGAACGCGATCTGGCCGGCAAGCTTGGTCGCCTGCTCCTTGTACGACTGGAAGCACGGCAATAGCTCCAGAACAGTGAACTCGGATGAGCAGTAAAACGATTTCTCACCATGTTGCACATTTGGTATGTCACATTCTCCAGCCAGGCTTGCACGGCCTCTGCCCGTGCGATCATCCCGGCCAATTTCGCGCGGATAACGGCCTGCGAGCTGAGCGGCTTGCCAAACGCCTTGCGCTGCGAGACCCATTTGAGACATTCTTCGACGATCATCCGCTGCGAGCGAGCGGATGCACAAATCATCACCCAACGCTCGTGGTTGAAATTGCTCAGGATAACGAAGATCCCGCCACCCTCGGGCCCGAGCGTGTTCTCGACCGGGACGCGCACGTTATCAAAAGTGATGAAGGCCGTGCCAGCAGCCAGTGAGTAGGATGTCTTGATCGGCGTCGTGGTGACACCCTCTTGACGGGGGATGAGGATGACTGTCAGGCCATCCTATCCAAGTCCGACTATTATGCACCCTGGCTTGGCTGTCAGCGCTGAAAGCTCACCTCGGTTCTACAGCCCGTTGTGAAGCTGATATCAGTATCAGCGCGGTGTCCGGAGTAGGGCGAATACAAGTACTTACTAGTCTGCAAAACTACGCATTGCAGATATGAAGATCCTCGATTGGCTCGAAATAGAAAATCATTTACTCACTGTCCGTTGGTGATCCATTTCTTCTCACCGTTGATGATCCAGAATTTGCCGTCCTCGCTTTTAACAGCGGTGGTCTTCATTCCCAGCACATCGCTTCCTGCGTGCGCCTCCGAAATCGCAAGACAGATGAACTTCTTGGCAGCAAACACTTCCGGTACGATCTAGAGATGTCAATCGTAAGTCTTGATAAGGAATACGGTAGCTACCTTGGCTTGCATTTCCGGACTGCCGAAGTTGAGTACCGGTGGCAAGCCAATGACCCCACCGCCAAAAAGACCTGAAAAGCAACTGGTCGGGGAACGCAGTGTGAGCCGAGAGAATGAGCTTCCACACCGTCAGCATATCCCCGGGTTCCAGTTCGTATCACTTCCTGAGTTATGATGAGCTGTCCATTTGCGGTGAGTATATGGCTAGCAACTTGAATCCCTGGTGTGTCTATCCACAGACCTCATGGAAGTAGTCGAACTGACAACAAAATGTGCCATGAGAAGCCGAGACCCATCACTAAGAAAAAAAATATGACCCCACCTCTTCGGGCTTGACTAAACCATGAAAGAGCGAGAGGCCCTTGAGATGCTTCCCAGGACCCAGCCGCATGGCGTGAAGATTTACTTCGCTAAAAACCCCGGTATAAGAATAGATCACAATGGGTCAGACAAAGCGGGCGTACGCCATCTTGTCAAAGACCTCCTGGCTGGGTCGCTTCCCATCAAGCTCGCGTTCCTGCGCGTCGGGATATGCAACCTCGTCAAAGAGCGTCCTCACGACCTTATGGAACGCCTTGTGATTCTGATATATACCACACCAAGACACCCTGCAATCAGCTCGAGCCCCGAAGAAAAACCGAAACTGAAACCCCGCGCGCGTCGCCGCGACGCCGAGTAACCACCGCCCCACCCAGCGACCAGGCAGCGCCGCTCCGAGTCGACGGGGTCGTATGCGCGCGCAGGCAGCAATACAGGCTACTGCATACACACCACGCACCTCAGAATAGTACGGACTATGAAATCCCTTGGACAGATACGTCGGCTCCGCATACGGCACGCCACTAAGCCCGCCCACGACTCGCCCAACAATCACGCTCTTCTCGCCCCGCAGCACGCCCACGCGGAGGCGCGCGTACTGCGGACGCTCGAGCACCTCGTGCCTGTGCAGGCCGTAGAATGCCTCTGTCGCGTCCTGGCCCGCGACAGCGCTGTCGACGAGGACCGCGCGCCCGCCGGGGTGCAGGTCGGCGAAGCGGGAGAGGTCGTATACGTTGGCGTCGACGGCGATCCACTATAAAGCGGGGAGAGATGGAGGGGAGTAGGGGGGAACGTGCGCGTGTGAAATACGTAATTGGGTGGCAGCGGTAGTGTACTGACCAAGTCGCCAGGCTTGTTGTGCTGCAACGGGGCGTCAGTCGGCTAATGACTAACAGAGGGTGTAACGGTGGCGTACCTGCTGTACCTCCTCTCTGGTAAATTCCTTGAGTTCCTTGGACATGATGGTTTTCGAAGGGTGAGGCGCCTATAACCTTCAGGGGCCGACGTCTACAATATTATTATATATTAATATTGGCGACGCCGTCATACCCCGGGTTTTCTCGATTGGGTCTTAAGACTGATGACCCGCACCGAATGGGGCAACTCCGTCATACCCGCGGCTCGGCTAAAAAGCGGCTTATCCCATGAGCTGAGCTGAATGAAGCCGAGCCGAGCCGACATTTCGGCTCTTGGGTGAGCCGAGCTGCCCATTGAGCTGCCCCCGAGCTGCGAGCCGAAACCAACGGCTCGTTGACCTATGGCAGTTTCATGCGTGGTGATTGTGACGCGACAGTGCAGACAGTGCACAAATGCGTGAGGTGCGACAATTATATACAACCGACAATTACGAGGCGAGGCACAGCAGGAAAATAAATATTGAGATCAAGATACAAATGTTAATAAACACATGAAAAAACCCAAATTGATGTGCGTGCGTAAAATGCGTGCGTGCGTGCATTCGTGTGAGTGCAGGTGTGGTCAAGAGAGGAGCAATCACAAGCATCTATCACGCCGGCAAGTAATCTGCGTCCTTAGATTTCCTGTGGTGACCCCTGCCGTTGTCACGATGCTTATGAAGTCCACGCAGCGACATCGTAGGGTATCCACACTTGCGTGAGGGATGTGCATATTGACTACAACAACAAGGCCATGTTTAGCTTTCCTCGGGGCACAACTCACTTTCATGTCGTGTCGGCACTTCCAACAGGTGATGCTCCACACGCGATTTTACGCTCATGGCAGAACAAACAGGCGATCGTGGGCTTGCGCCGCGCGCTCTGCCTCGTCGACGGCAACTTGAGCACACTTTGTCCAGCTTTGGGATTGGGCACTAGCGTTGGCGCCGGGAGTGCCAGTGGCAATGACGTCCGCAAGTTTTCTAAACGGTTGACGCTCGACGTGGGCCTTTCCGAGAACAAAGAGGAAAGTGGCGTGGGGATCCGTCTGCCCCCGGGGAAATAGGGGAGCGGACCAGGTATGGAGAGGGACGGTGGCTGGGACGCCTCCATACATTGCATGGTGATGGGCATGAGTAAGCTGCTATCGCAAGATAAAGGATAGGAACGCAAATCCCGGGTACGCGTCAGGATCTTGCACTAGATGGAAAGAGTCGAGCCGGTGTTGTTGGTGACGCAGCGACCCGTGGCCATGTACAGGAGTTGAGGAATGTGGCATCAAGGAGGTACCAACGTGGAGTGGCAAGTCCTCCTCCTTCATGTTGGGCGCATGATCGCCGCCCGTGACCGAGGAGCTCGTCAACGGCGTCATCAGTGAGAACTGTTGACCATTGGCGGTTGTCGCTCCATGCTCGGTTTTTACGACCGTACTGTAAGCGCGACGATGGAGGAGACGTGAGAGGAGAGGATGATGTAAGCGGATAAGGGAGGTTTCGAGATAATGTCAAAAGAGAAAGAAGACGAAGAGGGGTTTCGATATCTCTTAACGCGTGACGGCACGTTCGCTCGGTTTATCGCTAAGAGATCGAATAGAAAGGAAATTAGAGAGAGAGGGCAATAAAAGGGGTTTCCGAGTTAAGAGCAGCGAGATGTTCTCGCTTTGTCCATTACAATCGGACTGGACGTAACTACTCATACAGAAGGCATTCGAGGCCTTTAAGTACACGAACGCGCGCTAAGTAGGTAAAAATAATACGAGCGATACTTAAGAAGGCGAGAAGGCATGGCAATCGAGGCTAAGGCAAGGCAAAACTTTATCAAGGACAATAACGGCGGAGTCGGAGGGCTAAGAAATGATCGTAGAGGGTCTTGTGAGGCTGTGCGTAGGCATAGAGTAGGTCCGGAAGTACGAGCGATACCAAAGACGAGGGTGGAGTAGGCGCATAGTAGTCAGGTTATACCTATCAAAGTAAGTAGAAATTGTAGAAAAATCAAATATACTAGCGGATCTGAAAATATAGTCTCAAACACATAGCAAGGGGGGTGGTCACAAGGCTCAAAGGTGCGAGGCGTCGGGGAGCGGTGTCGAGGCATTGTGTCGGGGAGCGGGCAGGTCTCGGAATGGGAAAGTGGGCGCTCCGGCGTTTGGGCGCTCCGACGAATTGGCCCGTTTCGAGCCTAACGCGCACGCTCACCTTACAGTACTCTCAGACGAATCGTGTTTGGGAAGAGTGGGAAGAGGGATAGAGGTACAGCTCATTGGTTGGGGCTCTGGCGACCTCTACAAGAACGTTTCCAAGCTCGGAGGAGCTGGACTCGGAGGAGGAAGGGATCGGTAAAACTGGGTGTGGGCTAATGGCGTCGTAGTGGATCACCATCGATGTAAGTCAGGAATCGTGGGCGGGGGAACAGCAACGCATCACACCACGTCTCTGGGGAAAGCCATCGATGGTTCCCACGAGATGAGGACGAGGTATGAGTCCTGGGGCTGGGCGCACCGACTCGGACTTTGCATCTGCTCCAGTTGAATTATTCCCACCAGTTGGCTTCACGAGTGAGACAACAAAGCAATGTCACCTCCAGAATGTGTCAGTGCCCGCTGTCGCTACCAGAGAGTCACGATGTGTCATGATGATGCAAGTGGGAGATGTACACACATGTAAAGTCGCCGCGCACAATGCACGACGCAATCTTCATTTCCACATTACTGAGCTGTTCCATGAGTGCCCGAGGATGTTTTGGGATAATGTGTTGAGCGCCTCCAGTCGAGAATCGAACTCATTTGTTGCAGCAAGCCATTTCCGGGAGTTCATGTTATATGAGACCCATTGCTGCCTTGCGTGAAGATCCATGAAGAGGTAAAACTTGTCACTTCCATTGATTACCAGCGCACAGGCGTCAAGACCCATGTATATGGAGAATAGCAACTGAACTGCGAGCGTGTCAGCCCAGCCATGCTTCTCGCGGAGTCGCGGGGGGCAGTAGGCGTTGAGATGGACGGGGTACTGGTTGACTTTGACCTCACGCTCTCGGGGGCTCCAGTTGGCGTGCCATGGATCAACAAGGGGGAACATGATGGCTCAAGTCGTCCTGAGGTGGTGAAAAAGGTGCAAAGGTCGCTTGGCTGAGTGACCGAATCCGTGGCCAGTGGCCACAAGCACGGATGGTACCTCAGTGTTGCCTTTGCTCGGGTGACTTGGAGGCTGTGGTGGACTCGGAGGCAGAGAAAGGCGTCTCGGAAGGTTCAGGGCTGGGAAAAGCTTCGAGGCTGCAAGATAACTTGTTCATTCCAGCTTGATGATTATGGGGATAACTGAAGTTGATACACGACACAATGACTACTGGCAAAGTCAACCCAGCTCCATGTTGGGCGAGTGAAAATAGAAAACCCCGGGCCTGGGTGCCATTTTTGGTTCTCATTCCGGGCGAGAACCGAGAGCGCAGTATCGACACCCGTTCCGAGGGCAACTGCTCTGCTCCCCGATGACCACCACTACGACCACGACGCAACCTCCACACCCCGAAATCGCAAGGGTAGTCAACTCGATAGGACTGTAATTGGCGCATTGGCGCTATGTACGCGTTCAGAGTAAATTATTGTTTGCACTACCGTCGCTAGTCATCTACCATTACCCATTGATCAACAAACCCCAGAAACTAAAAGCGTCGAATCTCGCAGTTCCCAATAGGAGGCACAGGGGCCGCCGGTTGCAGCATTAACTATTGATGACATGACAACATTAGACGATCCACATCAGAGGCAGAAAGTGACCAAGCTCACGAAGATAGTTTGTACGCTCGTGTAGCTTGTCGCGGCAACACCGAACACAATCAGGGCGATATCCGCAGCTTTCTGTTTCCAGGTACGCGCACATGCCTTGTAATGAAGCATCGGCGGGTAAATGTAACAAAGCGGTCCGCTACGAGGGACGAGGGTCAGCCCCAGTCATCCATTTCTCCTCAGCGTAACCAGACACCCACCAGGCGAAACTTCCCACGAACGCGACGAACTTGTCAAGGTCATTCGCGCCAACCCAGCTGATTACGGTGCAACCCATGACAACGAAGAACCTAAACACGTTCTTTTGCCACTTGACATTCCAATCCCTCTTCCCGCTTCGAGTGAAGAGACCATTCTCCATTATCCGTACTGCAGGGAAGAGCTGGAGTGGTGCAGAAAGTAAAATCGCGATCGCATAAAGCAACTGCACTGCTAGCGTGAGTGGTGACGAAGAGTCAAGATTCTTAAGGACGACTGTATTAATTTCGGGTCCAAAGGTGAGATACGACAGTGCGCCGGCGCCACCAAAGAGCACTTGACAGAACGCGTCAGCGGCAATCTTCAGATTCAGAGCTGGAATAAACTCACCGAGAAGGAAGAACATGACGCCGGAAAGTGCCCTAGGGAATTTGTGCGGCTCACGCATGGAATCAGTGATCGGAATGATCTATAAACAGATAAGGAAATAAAAACTTTCACATCACGAGGGGAACAAAGATCCTCACCAAGCCTATGCCCTCGAAGGAAAAGGCCGCCGTGCTATGAAATGAACGACATAAACATACACACGGCCAGTCAATGAAAAAGCTACATACCCGATCAACAGTGGAAAGTCCTTCGGGTTGAAGAGTTCAACTTTAGCAATGCCACGCTGGGCGATGATGCCGACTTCGCTGCCAAAGATGTAGATGAGACCAGCAAGGATAAACACGTCCGCGATGAGGACTGTTATGCTAAGCTTCCCCAAATTTCGGACAAGCGCCAAGGGGAGGAAGACAACGAGTTGCATGAGAATGAGGTATTTGACTGGGATAAAGGTTGTGCATTTTGAAGCAGCAAAGATAAAGCTTTCCAAGTTTTCTGCCACGAATATAGCATACGCAGCGACAAAGCCAATTTGAGAGACCACAATAGACGTGAGAATGACGTAGCGCATCCATGGGCCATAGAGCGTCTCGCCAAGGTCTAGAATTCGTTAGAAAGGTAGCAGGCTTACCACAGAGGGCGCATACACACCTCCGAAACTCCCTGATACGGCAAACTTGGTCTTTACCAAAAGTAAAAACGCGTAAAGGGATATCATGGCAACGGCCGAGAGCGTCAGAGCAGAAAACAAGATACCTCCGTTGAGAAAGCTGATGAGAGGTGATCAGCCAATCAACAGGGGTTTAAGAACGGTAGTCGGGCTTACGCTTTCCCCAGAAACAAAACCCCAGTCCCGACAAACCCTTTCAAGAGCTACGAAATAAGGGTAGACAAACATCCCGCGTAGTAGAAAGGCAACCCGTGACATACCAACAATACGGCTTGGCCAACGGTGACGTCTCCGTGGCTGGTACTCGCGCGGCGACGCTTTATGCGTGAGCGCTGAAGTGACGAGGCTCGTGGTAGGAGAGGGGATGTCTCCGAGACAGCCGACTTTGGCTGCGATTCTGCCAGGATCCGTGCTAGTGAGCCTTGTGCAGGTTCTAGACCCGTATGCAATGAGGGCACGTCCCGGGACCCAGAAGGCTGATCGTATCCCTGGTCATCTTCATCCATTAGCGACTCATCTTCCTCCTCGATCTCTTCAAGGTCTTCTCCCGCCTATTGAACGTTGATTAGGTACCGAGATAAAACAGTCTGAGGGGTTGACTCACAAAGTGGCCAAAGAGATAGAGAAAGTCGATAAAGTTGTTAAGAATGCGAGGTGGTTCCCCTTCCTCGCGGCTATTTCCTTGACCTTGAAGAAGCACGTAGTTCCTGCGGAAACCACCAGGCTCGTGAATATGCTCAAACGCGGGATCGGGGGCCATCCCCGTAGATCCCGCAAATGACACGGAGCGGGGACGCGATATGCGCGTCTGGTCCTGCTGCCACTTGTAGATGCCGTGCCTAGGAGAGATAGTAGCAAACCTCAGAATGGGAATAGCTGCGCCACACAGATACGACGTCCACGTCTGACGTACGTGATATCCCCCCCTGGGGTGTGATAAGGGACTGGGAACGCAGCGTCCTGCTGAAAATGATGGGAGAGATTGGAGGAGGATTCTTGGCGCGAGGGGGCGCCCGAGGAGGCATCGTGGCCATTATTCCCCTGTCGCTCCTCGCGCGAGACGAGGTGCCTGCGGAGCACCCTCACCCTGTCGCCCTCGTGCAGGCTCTCAACGTCGGCCGTGGGGTCTGGCGGGGGATAGTCGTCGAGGCCGAGCCCGACGGCGGCGCTAGGCCGCCGAGCGCTGATGCCGCCTATAGAGGGCACGTGGCGAAGCCCTGCATCGCGGCCGGGAAATACGAGAGGTTCCGTGGACGTCGATGGGCGGGGGGTGCTGGTCCCTGTGCGGGGCGGGATGTTCGGCAGAGGAGGGGTGCCTGTGTACTGCGCGCGAAGGCTACGTAGATCCGGGGTGCCGCTGCCAGGTGTGCTGGGACGAGAGTCATGGGCTCTGCGACTGCTAGGAGTGCCGAAAGCGGGTGTTAGCTGGGAGCGGGGGCTGACGATGTTGAGGGGTCGAGTCGGACTGGTCATTGTGTGGGGTGGTAAAGATCGGACGAGGTGGGGGTGGTTCGTCGGCTGTGCCTGCTTTGAGACGGAAGTGAGGCGCCCCGGTTGTTGGCTGACGTGATCTGTGGTCGAGACCTCCCCAATGTCTCTACCCTCATCATCCACCTCGGAATTCGACATCCTCAAGGCTTCCCACAAGTTCTTGCGCGAAGGCGATGGCTCGGCCGAGGCCTCGTGGAACGACCAACTCGCCCAGAAATACTACGACAGCCTCTTCCGCGAGTTTGCCGTTTGCGATCTCAAGCACTACAAATCCGGGAATGTACGCGCCCTCCCATTCACCCTCCCATCATTTCGCTGACACTCTTACGTATCGTACTAGTTTGCCCTTCGCTGGCGGACCGAAGCCGAGGTGCTCTCTGGGGCGGGAGAGAACACGTGCGGCAATACGCGCTGCAAGCAACTCGAGAACAAGGACGAGGCCGTTCACCTAAGTACTTTGGAGCTTCCCTTTGCCTACGAAGAGCACGGAGAACGCAAAAGCGCCCTCGTAAAGGTCGTGCTCTGTCCGCGATGTCTGAAGAAACTCATGTGGAAGCGCAACGAGGGGAAAGAGGGTCAACCTCCCACGTCACCGGAGGGACCGGTTGAACCCAGCGATCGCGAGGGCGCGGTAGATGATATGAATCGATTGCGCCGCTCGAACAATTGGGGCAGGGACAACATGCGTGAGAGCACGACCATGGAGACGAGCTCGTCCACTCGCCGTCGCAGTTCACGATCTCGCTCGCCGAGACCTAGAAAGGACAACCACCATTCCCGACGTCGGCGGTCCATCCCACCTCAGTCATAGATCCTGCCAGTTTCTCTCTAATTTGTTTCCTTCACTCGCGTACTCATTCAATATCCTGCAATAGTGATATATTACACTCTCATGATGGATGTAGGAATGTCTGTAACTATAGACTCAAATCAGTAACTCCAAGCGACGGATTGAAAGCCTGCACCCACGTATTCGTCATAAACATGTAAGACCTCTCGCAGTTGCCTGCGAGATATTTCTGCCCGGAACAGTATCTCCTCGTCCGTGCACTTGCCATCAAAATATTGGTTAATCCTAGAAGACATTCGATCAGTCCCCATACCAGCTTCCATGAGCAAACGCACTGATCAAATCGCCGCGCAACCGTCTCGTCCTTCCCCTCCGACATGGCCTGCAACCATTGGCGCTGCACGAGCGTTGCCCGTCCGGGATCTGCCAAGATCGAAGTCTCGTTATTGTCATCGTCACTTCCCTCCTCGTCCCCACTGCGACTGGCCGCCTCAGCCTCAGCCGCCGCCGCCGCCGCCGCCGCCTCCTCATCCTCGATCTCCTCATCGAGCTCAATACCCTCCTCAAGGATCGGCGGCTCGACGACCTCGCCGATGATGCTCCCACCGCTGTGCTGCGAGCCGGGGCCACGCTGCGCATACCACGGTAGCGCATCGAACAACCCAAAATCGCCCTCGCTTCCCGCACTCCCGGCGCGCGCCGTGCGCCCGCGCGTCGCGAATGCATCCTCCACCTCCTCCCTTGCGTGCCACCCATTCTCACGCCGCTCTTCCCTCCGCCGGCAGACCCTGGCTTTTAACGCGGCCGGAACCACGATGCGCACGCGCAGATGTAAGGTTTCGAGCAAGTCCCGTTGAAGCATCCATCGGACGACCTCGTGGAACATCGGAACACGATCCTTCGATTTTACCACCGTCGCGTAAAAGTGATTCGACGAAGCGCTGGAAATAGTGGCGAGTAGTTGTGGCAGTTGAGGGATAGCGGGGTCCGGGAAGGCTTGTCGGAACTCCTTTGCAAGGTCTTTGAGCCTAGACGGGTGCTAAGGAGATGGGGCAGCGCGGTTGAGAGACCGGGACGTACGGTGCTTCAATCTTTATGGGTAGCGCAAAGACCGTCTTGAGACCTCGGTGAACCATGTCAACAACTTTGGCGCGGCGGTGGTGCACAAGCCATCGCACGATAGGGTACACTTGCGTCTCGAGGTCCCAATCCAAAAGGCTCGCCACGTCGACAAGGCTGGATCCCAGGAGTGGTTCAGCGCGCGGGTCCTGTGACAAGCCAAGGACGAAAAGGACGTACGACAAAGTTACGTCTACAGTCTCGAGAAATCTGATCAACTGCTCAGCCAGCAGTTTGTCCTCCTCTCGCACGTTCGTCCCTCGAATCGCCGCATATACGTCTGCCCACTGGCGATCAGGGTCGTCGGGGCCACTCAACAGCAGCAAACTCTTCCATGGCTGCAAAGCTGGCAGGCGCCATGCGACGCTAAATCCGCTACCCCATGTGCTTACTCCCTCTTGCGAGTTGACCTCGTCGTCATCTGTGTTGTGAAGAAGTGTGTCGAGGTGTGGCGGGAGTTGGAGCTCCAAGGGGATGTTATGGATCGTGAGATGGGCGAGCGAACGCGATTTGATGGCTTCGTAGAGAGTTTTCATGGCAGGTGCTATTGAAGACACTGTTAATGCCTCGTTCATGTACTCTTCGTATGTCCTGGCTGAAGGGAATATGATCAGCCTGCGGGAGGTGAACCGACGAAACACGACACGCACACTTTGAAGCAAAGTCGTCCTTGAGCGCACTCAATACATCGCACTCCTTCTCAACAAAGTTCGACAGGACTTGCTCCTGGAACAACACAGCAGTGAGCGTAAAGGCGACCTGCTGATAGACGACATCAAAGTATCTCCCGATGATCCCCGAGGCGGGGGACGACGGGTCAGGCACCTCGTGCACGAACGCGACGTGGAACGTCTCCAACCAAGACGACGGAACGGGCGGATGTGGCGCGGGCGCGGGCGAGCCATTGCTCTCCTGCGCAGACGAATCAAACTCTGTCGACGACGACAAGTCGATGGGGTCGTCCGCCGAGACGCGGCACTTGCGCGACGAGCCGCGCCCGCGCGCGTCCTTCAACCAGTCCTTCTTCTCGCGCTTGAAGCGCCACGTGCCGTCCGCGTCCGCGCAGACGGGGTGCCCCACGAAGAAGAGGTCGTCGACGGCGAGCGCGAACTTTTGGTGGCAGAGCGCGCGCTTCGGCAGGAGCAGGCCCGCGAAGAACTCGGCCGCGTACCCGAACAGCGCCCCGTACTCGTCCTGCAGCGGCGCGTCCGCACCCTGCGCGTTCACGTCCACCACGTCGTACGACGCCATCCCTCCAACCCCTCCGACTCCGACTCCGACACCGACACCGACTCCACCACCGACTCCGACTCCGGCGCTGGTATTGCCACCGCCTCCTGCCGCTGTCGCTGGTGTTGCGACCGCTCCGCTGCCGGAGGAACCGGCACCGGCGCCGCTGCTAGCGTCCTTGGTGGGTGAGGCACGCCCCGAAGGCGCCGAGTGCGATGTCGAGCGGGAGATGGAATGCGAGCGGTCACGCGCGGCGCGGGGCCGCTGCCAGATGTACTGCCACTCGTCGAGCGCGTGCTGTGGTGCATGGAGCGCGCTACTGCCGTCGTTAGTGTCGAAGACGCCCTCCTTGAAGTTCGCCGAGCGCCATGTGTTGTCGTATTGGTCCGGATCGAAGCTCACGCTCGGCCGTGGGCGCACCAGGCGCGGCGTCGTCTGGGGAGAGGGCGGCCAGCGGCATATCAGACTGCTGCCGTTGGCGGAGGTCGTGACCAGGACGATAGCCAGGAGCGTGTCTGCCATCAGCTAGGAAGGGTGAACGTGCGAGGTGGGGAAATCGGAGTTCGTTTATGTATGTAACAGGACAAAATGGCATCACATGGTCGGTCACCGTAACTCTTGCTATGGGTTCAGCCGACTTTGGCCGAAGAACAAGAATAGATCATATCATGACTAGGCTAAGGGACCGTTGTTAACGGACTGTTGTTTATGGGCTCAACACGACGAGAAAGCCTGAGGATGCTCGGGTCAGGCTTTCTGAGCTACCCCGGCTGTCACTGCACCGCCCACTTGAAGAAACATGCACTCATGGAACACTATAACGATCCTTAAGCACGCCCTCCAATTGTGTGCTACTGGGTCATTATCCAGCGTGTGATACAGAATGCCTGTTTTACCTTTGATGGATTCACGGACATTACGTCTTTTAGCTCGAACAGTTTTTCTAGTTTTAATGCGCGTCCCAGCGAGAGCATACAATTTGTTGGTTTGATGGAGGCTGACAGTTGTAAGTAGATGGAAAAGCGTTCCGCCAGGACGGGTTACGGTGCGGGTGCGAAAAATATTATTTGTTTTTCTTTGTTTAGTGAGTGAGCATTGTTGATTGATTGCCCCTGAACGTTATCAGATAGGCACTAGGGAACAGTGTGGTTATCAGATAAGCGCGAACCAAATACCTGTCAGTATACAACCCGACGCAATCATTTTACATTATGAAACGCACCCTCAGCAGGTATCAACTTACAAATTTCTGGCTTACAGTTCCCCCCGCGAATAACGGTGAGCCATTATTTTATATAATCCCCCAAGGTATTCCTCACGAGAGAGGCAGTGGACTCTCTTCCTGTATACACGCTCGTAATTTCTATCCTAGTAGCCATAGTACCCCATTAAATTTAAAAAAAGACTGGCCGTGGTGCGTACCTCGACTGTCATTGAGTCCGATTGGGCCCTGCTACTAACCAGTGATGTCCTCCTCAGCTATGTGCAGAACAGTGAAGGATAACTCAAGCATCCCCCCGCCCCATCAGTCTCCACCTTCCGTTCCCACTTGGAACCTATCTTCGCGAGTACAACCTGCAGAAAGGGCAGCATTCGCTGTCACTTCTCGTCTCCTAGCAAGCGTCGTAACAGAGTCATTGCTCCGTGCCTATTACCTTCCGATCCTCTCAGAGGAAGCATGCGGCGTTTGTATCATTCTATCTACGCACGTTATTGGCGAGCATCCCATCATCACACGATCGTTACGCCCCGCGGACGTATTTGCCATCCTTCCCCTGCACCAAGAGCCTGTATTCTCAGGGGAACCTACGAAACACGGAAGGCCTATATGGCTTCTAGATCCACTTGACATGATTCCTTCAATTCTTGAACTCTCGATCCTGGTCCAGGAAGATGTATTGGTTGAAAATGTATGACGGAATTTATGCAGATCGTAGTTGGGAAATTTACTCACCTGTGATAGCCCACCCTTCAAGAGACCATCCTCTCTTGTCTAGTACCTCCTCCATGGCAGCTTGGAAGTTCAGTTGCTTTGACGCTCAACCTAGATCCTCTACACTGGTGGAGAAAATTGCGTCAAATGTCATTATGCGGGGCGATATAAACACTAGCCTGGCAGATGAACTCTCCAGTTCATATATCTGGCAAAGTGAGGTATTTTTTCGATGTAACACCGACCATTTTGTTGATTATTCTGCGTTTCAGAGGTGGTGTACGAGAACCCCCCGGCCTGTCCTACGCTTTTCTCCCCAGCGATTACGTGGGAGCAGTCCATTGTTGAAGGTCATCCAACACACCCTGTGCGCTTTTCGTTCCTTCAAAGTTCTAGAGAGCTGATCCTTGATCAAATAAATAGATGCACAGGGCTCGCCATGCAATTCCGCCTCTCCCACATCAAGATCCACAAAACAGGGACTGGAAGTATCCACGAGTCCGTTTCGCATTCGTGTCCCGCTCGAGACTCGACATTGTTGGGCCTTTTGAGCGAGAAATCTGCCCCGTCATAGAATTTGCCACGCGCGCCTCTGGTGTACCATTTCCTCGGCGGGATGGATACGTCATTGTTCCTGTGTACGATCTTCAAATTGCAAATCTTCATGAAAAGTTTCCAGATGTGGAAATCTTGGACGAGAAGTTTAGTATTCCTTCCCTTGCCCAGGCGAGCATTCGGTGCGTCCGTTGATCGTAGTTCTGTTTGGCTCACAAACTGGACTATCTGCAGAACGGTCGTCTTTCCCGAGGTTCCAGACATTGCGCTGAAACTCTCAGTTGGCATCCGAATATCTTCTTCTCTTCGTACCATCTCCCACTTTACAGCCAACCTTGCCCCGCGATTTTCCAGGGACATCGTGCCCAAGCTAGCAATAGATCCCTCCATTTTGTCAATCGAACAAGAGGTCGCCAGTGCCATCTGTGCAAGGGACGCCGAGGGCGCCGACCTCGACCCTGATATAGCCAAACACCTCACCGTCATAATCAGGAAGCTGTACGTCCCAGACGAGTCGGAGGCCGTGATCATATGCGCCGCGCTCCTAGAGACGGGTCATTCGGGTTTGCCAGCGGGTGTCCCCCTAGTGCAGCACATTTTCGGCCTAGACACAAAATCAAAGCGGCTCGAGTTCTTTCACGAGTAAGCTTTCCTGCGCTTATGGGAGTCCGCCCGGCGACTGAGAGATCCTCGAGCAAGATATTCGCGCCTCCTTGTGGCGGCCGTAATTCCACCTCTGCTGCACAACGGGGTAGCCTTCGAAGCGCACCCGCAGAACATGCTCCTGCGCGTCTCGCGTCTCACACCGACGCCCTCGGGCTTCATCATGCGCGATCTCGGCGGGCTGCGCGTGCACCCGGAGACCCTGGCCTCCTCGACCGGCGGCACCGATTTCACCTTCCTGCCGGAGCACTGCGTCGTGACCGCGACGCGCGAAGAGGCCGCCAAGAAGCTGTACCACACCCTGGTCCACAACCACCTCCAGCGTCTCGCGCGCGTCCTGCGGCTGCACGCCGACGGCAGCGCGTGGTCCGCCGTGCGCGCGCATCTGGCTCGGGAGATCCCCCGTGGTTCGTGGCTCTGGTCGGCTTGGATGGATGAGAGCGTGAGGAGCGTGTCGGGGAAGTGCTTGGTGAGGATGAAACTGGAAGGCGTGTACCGCGAGGTCAGTTTTTTGTTCGTGCCCATCTTCCAAGTCACTTCCTCTCCTCCTGCTCTGATACGAATCCGCCCTCTCCTCAGTCGGTCTACGAACCCTTCCCAAACTTGATCCATTATCGACCAGAAGGGATGAACGGGATGTGAAAGCTATTCTGTGCGGGAAACGTGTTACGCAGAGTAGAAGGAAGTATTCTCCGGTATGCCTTACGCGTCAAGCGTTGCAGTCTCAGTACCGTCAACATTCGGTTGATATTACGTACATCTGGCCCAACGCAACCGTCGAGCGGGTTCCATTCTTGTGCGAGTGCGACCAGGCCTCAAAGACTAATTTCGTACAGAAATCCACCAAAAAAATAACTCAAAGGAAACCAAGGACGGATATATAAATATAGTTCGATCATTGAGTCAGTGTTGGGTAGACATTGCGGAGACAGAAAGTGAAATTAATTATCATCATTGGACGACTTCTCATTCAACCCATTCTTATTTCGGCCATACGGGCATAAGCGACACTAACCAGTCCTTGCGACTTCATCTGCGATAACCAGCTTGGTATTTCTGCGAATCACGTGCGAAGAGGCGGAAGCGAGGGGCGACCAGAGCCCTGCGGCGCGCTCTCCGCGTCGTCGCCGCTCAGGTTGAGCTCCATATCAAGCGTCCGCGCGAACTCTTCGTCCCGTTCCTCTTGTTCGCGTCGCGCACGCGCGCGCTCCTCTTCCAAACGATGCAGCTCATGCGCCGCCCGCTCGTCCGCATTCTCACGTTTGTTCCGCCGCGCGCCTGTAGCCGCTGGGGCTGGGGCGGCAGCCGGGCGAGGTTGCGACGGCGATGGCCGCTGATGTGCGTTGGGGCCAGAGCTATGGGCACGGGGCGCGCCAGCTGGAAGAGGGAGGGGAGCCTGGTACCGCCTGAGCAGGTAGGGGTCCGGTAGGTCAGGCTCCGGCTCGCCGAGAGGAGAGAAGGGTCCGACAGCAGGAGTATGCGGTACGGGGAAGGATGGTGTGGGAAAAGAGAGGGCAGGCGCATAAGACGGGCCGTATGAGATGGGAGGAGGCGACGTCTGCAAAGGGAATATGGAGTTCGGCGGCAAAATATAAGACTGCAAGGGCGGGGAAGGCGTCGTACTTTGGGCAGGTGGGTGGACCGGGGGACTCAGGATGGTGCTTGTTGGTGAGACAAACGATTGGGCTGGTGGGACGGAGCTCGTATGTGTATACGGCTGGGCGGACGGGACTGAGCCAGCTGCATATGGCTGAGTAGGGGGAATGGAGCTCGCTGTTGTGACGTATGGTTGTGCAGGTAGAACCGAAGGGGCAGGACTTGGACTTGCCGCGAATGGTCGAGCGGACAAGTCAGGCATCGAGTATGGTTGGGCATGTGGAAGTGGAGAAGCGTTTTGGTTCACAGTTTGTAAAAGAGCCGGAGGTGAAGGCGTCTGGGACGCGACATATGGGCGAGGTGGAGCAGGGCTTGTAGTCCCGACATATGATTGGCCAGGAAACGTCGGGCCCGGAGTCGCGCCGTAAGGCTGGGTGAGATGACTATCGGGTGCGTAGGGAGGAGTATGATGACCGGGTTGTCCTGCTGGAGGTTGCGCTTGCTGTGGGGGGCTATGTTGTCCTTGCTGCGGCTGTCGTGGCGGTGGTTGTTGAGAATGATATTGAGCATGCGTTAGCGCAGGCTGTGCTTGAGGGAAAGGCTGCGCAGTTCCGTGGCCGCCGGATGAGAATCCAAGATGTTCCGGGGTCCCTTGTGTGGGCTGTTGTACATGGGATTGCGGCGGCGGCGGCGAAGGCGAGTGGATATGGGCATGAGGTGCAAGCGAGGCGGGAAGCTGTGGTGAGTTTTGATGAACGGATTGAGGATGAGGACGATAGGCATTCCGGTCCGTGTCACTCGGCATCGTGTTATGATAGCCATTCGCAAACGGAGGCGAAGGTGACCCAGGTGAATAGTGCTCCCGCGCAGGTGTACCCAGAATAGCTCCCGTCTCATGGATAGGTTGCATGGTCGTGCGCGAAGGTCCACCTGGACGAAGGATCGATGGCAACGCCTCTTCCTTCGGGCCCACATCCTCTCGCGGAATTGGCGGTAATGGAGCATCGTCGCTCTTTGAGGACCGTCTGTTGAGGTGCGATGGTGCTGCAGGTTGTGTTGGTTGTTGCTGGCCCGACGGCCTCGGCCACGCGCCAGGCAGCCGCATCTGCTGCACGGGGGGGCGCCCTTGTCGAGAACCTTCCTGTGTGCCCTCATGCGAGTTGGTCCGAGAACCTTGGCCCCCAGGGCTAAGAAGCGATGGATGTGGCTGTGATACGACGTGTTGTCGTTGGGCAGGTGGCTGTTGCGGTCGAGCCAGTCGCTCAGCGGGGTTCGTGAACTTGGATGGGCGGCGGGTCAGCGGGGCGGGGCCAGCTGCGAAAAACGTCATCTCGAGGTAAACATCTCCGCGCTGCTGCGCGCCCTTCATGCTTAAAGGCACCCATTCTATTTCTATGTTCAGCCCACGGCAAGTGTGTGTGAGAGAGAGAAAGGTGGCGCACCATCGAATTCACCAGACTTCAAGGTATCCGTGATATCAACAGTTGCCTCTCCCACGAGTTCGTCATCCTTCTTCTCCTTGGAGAGTACGGAAATCGTAAGAGTTCTATTGGCTTTCGATGGATCCCTCGAGATTGGAAAGCGAAGTTCACAATCCCAGACCGGATGCTGCCCTCCCTTGGGATCCACAGGGGTCTGCTGAGTAGCACCGCTAAGGGATAACTTGACATAGGGATCTTGCTTATAAAAGGTGTGCTTGTCAGGGAGATGTTGGGCCTTGAGGACGACGATACAGAGGGTGCCTAATTCCTTAGACATGTTGGGTCATTGAAGACGATGGCAGTCAGATGAGATAGCGCCTATAAAGGATCAAAGAGTCTCTCTCCAAACACGGTAAAACCACTATCGGGGCAGTACTAGCGACCAGTGAACACTCCTGACAACCATCATGGTGTACCATAGAAGTCCCATAGATCCAGATCGCCTGTCTCCTCTCCTCCGCGCTCTGGACCAGAATCTCTCTCAATACAAACAGCCGGGCTAGACGTAGTCCGTAGTCGATCCGAACCGAGCCGAACCCGCCCTGTCATAGCCGTAACGAACCACTCTCCGAACCAAACCTCAACCGTCCAGTGTTCCATTACCACATTGACCAAAATCCGCGCTGGCTGTCACCCCAGACATCTTGGCGTGTGGCGACGTGTCTATCTATGTCTATGTTCAGTCTATCCAACCTCTTCTGAAAACTGGTCCTGAACGATGCACGTCGCCTGAACCAATGAACGACATCAGGAAAATAGGCAAAAAAATTTTGACTTGTGAACTTTTGTTAAAAGAAGAGGGTTTTATTGTACCTCTCTCCTCCTGAAAATTAGTTTGCCAATCAACTTTTTTTTGGACTACAGGTTCCTTTTCGCCTTTTCTACTTTTTTTACCTTTTTTTACCTTTTTTCCTCGGTCGAGCTCGACCGAGCTGGTATAAGTGAAAAAAAGTTTTAATGCAGAAATGCTGATGGAGCTATGACCCCTCGGCGCTCGCCGTGGCGAACCTTCCACCCAATGTTGTCAAACTAAAGGAGGTATTGGGGAACCATATCATGATAATCATTGGGTCGTGGAAATTAGTCTTAGTCCTCAGTTGCGATTGGCCGGCACCCGTGTTTGCTTGGATTTAAGATTGATGCCACGGAGATAACTGCTATCATTCAACCCATGAAGACTGGCGATTTTAACTTCTACAGGATGTGCATGCACGCCTCCACATGAGATGGGCTGGTAGGCTACCTTGGGGTAAGCACTCTTGTCGTGGCATTGTTGTAGATGATGCCCCGCACAAGGCTCGTTCGCTGCTCAAGTCATGCTCCCTCAGGGAGATCACTGGTCGTCACTTCTAGTTCTGTGGGTGTCGACTCGTCCGTCCAGGATATCAATCTTGATCCTGTCCCGGAGACAGACGATGAGATGGAAATATCTCATAGGCTCACTTTCATCGCAGGGAACATTATCCGATCCATAGCGCTGATAGGTTTAATGAAGCCTCCTAGATGATTATAGAGACTTGCCTGACGCATTCGGGAGACTGATCGCCATGGTTCAAGTACGTGATTTTGTCTCTTCACGTCTTCCTTCCCCATCATCTCAACGCGTAGCTGACTTTCCTTGCGGCCAGTAATTGTCAATGAACGTGCTACAAAACGTTCTCTACTTACTCGACTTTGAGTTCGAAGATCTCTCCGTCTACATTTTTCGATGTGCGGAAGCACTCGGATTCTTGTTACGAACCAAGCGTGTGGATTTGAGTGGACATATGTCACGGACGGTCAACCTGAGCACGCTCATTGGAACAGAGGGTGAAGCTCTTAGTCCCGTGCACACATGATAACCTATCGATGTGGTTTGCTGAGAGGAGTGTGGCTAGGGTTGCTCAAAGTGAGATTTATAATCACCGTTCACCACTCTCTGAGGTGAGAGCAATGACCGACATCCCGAGCGAGATGGTTGAATACGCTCACGTTCCGCAAGTCTCACTTAGTATGTGAGTCGCGTCGTCCTGATGTCTAACTCTACTATCTACTCTCCTTCTCTTTCTCCTTAACTACGACCAATGCCAGAGTCCGGAATCGTGTAGGCAAGAAAGTGAGGAGAGGGAACAAGATACTACGCTCTGGGAGTCCATTGAGGTCATCCTGCCTGAATGCTGCGCATCAATAACCGGGACCGCGCGCATCTCCTGCAGCAAACTAACGGCGCCTGCGTGAATTCAACAGACCTGAGAAGGTGCGTCGAGTGTGTGAGAGCAAATAATTATAAGTGAGCGCGAGAAGCAGAGACGAGACCATCTACTAGCTTCGAAGTGCAGAACCGGAAGCTCAATGATTCGGCGGGCCGTCTTTTCCTTCGACCAATCAAGGTGAAGTCAGAAAGATACGGAATAGACCTTAGGAGGGCTCGCACAGCATTTAGAACATCGTGGCAACGAGAGAGGGATTGTTGCATTTCAGGGGTACCCAAACACGTTTTATACAGGCGGACACGGGCAAGCTGTAGCTACGAGTGAACGTCCGAAGGTGAAGATAAGAGTAAGCAGACCGAAGATGAAGATCTAGGGGAATGAAAGTGCCAAGGGGTACAGTTTCTGTGTGGCGGTGACGGAAGTGGCAGATTTACAAATGTTGTGTTATAGAAGCGAGGGCACAACAAAGGGAAAGGATGCGACCATCTGTAGCGAGTCACATAGTACTCCAACGATGACGAAGCTGAGGAAGCGGAGGTTGATAGAGGATCTCTGAGCTCAGAGAATCATGAAAGGCTGTCGGCGCATGACAATATGGGCGGTTTGACGTCTCGGGATGACGTCGGGGACATTCGAAAAGCTCTAGAGCGATTTGAAATTGAAGTCAGATACATAGGAGGCCGATAAGATAACTAATTGAACATACCGACGTCTGCTCCATGCTCTATCAGACATCGCACGACGTCTCTCCAAACGGTTGAAAGAGGCCAGGCGCAATGGAGTCTATCTCAAGGTTCTCTTTCTCTTAATATCACGTCTGCCCCGTGATCCAGTAAGAGCTGTACAAGTTCGCGATATCCGAATTGCAATGCCAAATGCAACGGAGTCAACCGAGAAGTCGGCATTCGCTTGATCTGGGCATTCGGGTATTCCATGAACAGGGCATTCCTGCGTTGCTGGACCCGGGCATTCGGGGGGTTTCGCGCGATCCGGGCATTCGGGTCTGCGCCATATGTAAGTAAATAGCGTGCAGCGTCGGAGTTTCGTTTGGACACCGCCAGATATAGTGGGTTCTGGTAGCCACCTTGCCTTGCGTTAGCATCCGCGCCAGACTCAAGCAACGTCTTTACAGCAGTGCTATGACCATGTGAGATGGCTTCGAGCAGCGGTGTTGAGTTTTTATCGTCACAGGCGTCCAAGTTTGCGCCCCTTTGGTGAAGCATCTCTATAATCTCGTCGCACCCATTTCGTGAAGCTTCGTGCAGTGGTGTTGAACCTCCGTCATCTTGGGTGTTCACGTCCACATGGGATTGAAGTAGCAGCCGTACAACATGGACATCCGACAAACATGATGCGTCGTGCAAAGGAGTGACTTCCTGATCGTCGCAGGCCCGTACATCCGCGCCCGAGTTGATAAGCTGTTGAACAAGATCGAGATGCCTGCTTTCAAGATCGGAATCCCGCCACAGTGGTGGCCGTAAGTGGGAGTCCCCAGATTGAGTTGCCCGGACGTTCTTGGATCGAATTGCCCTATGCAATGGTGTGGCCCCCTGCTTGTCTTTGGCGTTAATATCCGCACCGAAGTTGATGAGTTGTTGAACAAGATGAAGATTTCCGAGCTCCGAAGCCTTATGTGGTGGTGTCGAATGGTTCACATCCCGAGTATTCACCTCGACGCCCGGTTCGAGTAATAGCTGTATAACGTCAATTCTCCCGTGTCGACATGCCTCTTGGAATGGTGTGATGCCCTCATGGTCGCGGGTATGTATATCGGCACCAAGGTTGATAAGTAGCTGAACAACACTAAGGTGTCCTTCTTTTGAAGCTTCATGTAATGGTGTCGAGTCATAGCAGTCCCTAGTATTCACATCGGCACCTTGCTCGAGTAATAGCCGTACGATATTGACATTCCCGCCTTGTGAGGCTTTATGCAATGGAGTAGCCCACCAGTTGTCACGGGCATTTATGTCGGCACCTTGCCGGAGTAGTAGCCGTACCAAGTGGGAATTCCCAAATTGTGAAGCCTTATGCCACCCCATTCTCGCCTAACATCTTCTTCGCAATTTTTTCTGCACCCCGCTAAGCCGAATGCGATGTATGATTGTGGGAACGAACTCACTGAATCTCCCCTGCTTGACCTGCCGCGTTGCCAGCGCGAGGACGTCGAGTAATTCGACCATGATCTTGATTAGAATTCCCTCCAAGGCAAGAGGGATCTCGGAAAAGATTCTCAGGCGACAAAGGTAGCTTTCAATACATCCAAAGAGGTCCATGATTGCGTCATAGTCCGAGGTAACTCCCTTAGCCGCCTAATGGGCGCGAGTGTCAGCCGCGTTGAGGAGTGAGGAAAAAGAGGAAAACGCACAGCAAGGAGGAAGCCAATGCCAGCGAAGATGGCATGTGCAGGTGGAAATGTCTGTTTGAGGAAAATTAGAACGGGCCTACAGAAGATATACCACAATTGGGCGCCTACCAGACCAATAGCATTGCCCAGAGCCCTCGGGCTCCCGTTGGAGAGGGCAAACAGAACATCAATCGTCGGCTTGAGTCTCCTCATGAGCTGCATTCTACCACATCCGTTTCGAAACTCGTTGAATGTTTGTGCCTGCTCTTGAAGAATGCCGAGCACATCGTCGGGATATTTGCAGGATTCGAGCTTCTTGGTGAGCGGATCGGTGAGGACATCTTTTCCCGTCTTCTCCGAGTAATCTTTCAAGGCTGCATCTAAAATGGCCTGGAACTGCGAATACGAGGTGTCTCGGGAATTTGAGGACATCGAGTCGGTATAAAGAGAGCCGTGGTGACAACGGCACGCTCGTTCCGTGCACGGGATACTGATAAGCACTGCCCCAGTGACCACCACGGAGTGGACTGCCGGAAAAACTAGTGAACCCAAATAAGGCAGCGTATGCGGTTGAGGATACAAGGGTGCTGTGAGTGACCACTGCATCAGGGAAAACCTCCCGCGCTACCGAGGGCTAGCGAACGCTAGCGAGTGCTACTACTAGTAGCAAGAGATGATTGATGAAATTTGAAATGAATCACGTCCTTCTATTGGCTCATATCTCTATCTCGGGAGGTTTTCCCTGATGCAAAGTCGACCCTTAGGGCATCACGTACATCATATCCCATCAGTATCCCATAAAGTGCAAATTGCTCGATATATTACATTGCACGAGAGGTACGCTGTTCAGGGTTGGCCTCATTTCCGAACCATATTTCTGTGGAAGTCATGGGTCTCTCCAAAGAGGTATGCATGGCATGCCGCTTTAAGCGAGAGTCGACTGCAACTCTGTTTCTCAGCCTCCAACCACCATTCGCTGTGCTACCTCGAAGAGAAAGAGAAAACCAGTCGTCTCCCCTCTACTCGGCCCCAGCCGAGACCTAGTAGGTGTTATTCATCTGCAACCTCAGCCATTATGGACCTCCACGCCTCCAAAATATTCAAGGCACTCGATAAGTACGCCCAACTAAGTAACTCAGCCAACGCCAACGCGAAGTGGTTCCAATATGCTAACCAGCTACCGCCAGTCCTGTGCGTTGATCATGTGATGAGATGAGCAGGGGCCATCGATAAACCACAAATAGCAAATGACGTCATGCACAATTACAAATCTTTCTCAAGTGTATGACACATGACACAGACACAGCCAGCTGATGGGAGGCCCAATGCGACCTCGGGGCTTTACATGGAAGGAACATCGCTCCAGCTGAGATAGTCATAATACGAGAAGGAAAAGCAACATGAAGAAAAGAATAGATGATAGGACAGTAAAGCGACAGGGAATAGGATGCCGGTCAACTGAAACAAGTGATGTGGATATCGTCGGCTCCAATAAACGAGTTGCAGAGATGCAGGATGAGGGCAGAGAACCATGGAAAAACGGACCAACAGAACCATCACGCTACAGCAACAGCTGTGGCGGGTACAGGTGTATTCGACTGTGATGGTGATGACGCAGGTGTCTCTGCCAGTTTGCTGAATATCTGTGATGGCACACAGTGAGTCGCCGGGACTGAGTTGAGATATTTGGCGTAGTACGCACCTTCACGTATACGGGCGCCGACTGCCCACCACTAACAGCCCACTTGCCGTCGATGATTGTGAACGGCACGCCGGTGACACCCTTCGCACGCGCTTCGGCTACCTGATGATTCACCTTGGCCAGGCACTCGTCGGATTTGAGGAAGCTTAATGCCTAAGAAGAGAAGTCGTTCAAGTCAGATACCAGTCCTTCCAGATCGATTCAAAACGAGAGAGGCCTCCGGCAAAATGGCAAAATGGACGAATCCTCGGAACAGCCGGAACGGAACATTATGAAACATACCTCAGCTCTGGACATTATGGCCGCTTGCTCCACAGCGTCAGCAAGAACTTCAGGATCACCGATGTCGAGGTCATCTTCATAGTATGCACGAAAGATTGGCGTTATCAAAGCAGACTGAGCTGCGGGGCCACCAATCTCATATGCTTTCGTGATGAGCCGGTGTGCGGAGATGGTCAAACAAATAGGGCCAGAAAAGGAGCTGCATGTGACGAGGGGATGAGTATATGCGGATGAGGGGTATGAGTGTGATGCAGGCCCTTTGGCGAGACCAAGGATGGCGGGGAGCGGTAAAGCAACGATTTTGACGACTTACAAATTAATGCCCACGGCTTCGCCCCGTTCGGTGGCCATCAATTTGCATGCCTCCCACCTCTCACGACCAATCTTCCTCCCAATGAACTCGTTCTTGTCCATGGGCTCGGCAGGAGTGGTGTTGTGGAGCAAGAAAGGTCGATATTCTACCTCGAAAGATATGGGAAGGTTTGCGCATTGCGCAATGGCACCCTGAAGCTCGCGATGAGCGACGAAGCACCAGGGACAGGCCTACGAAGGGCAGAGACATGGAAAGGTCAGCGGAGATGGGATAACACGAACGAGTTTATGCGCGCTGGGTGGCGGGCGTTTGGCTGACTCACAAAGTCCGAGATGACGATAAGTTTTACTACGCGCTTGGACATTATGAGAAGAGGGAACGGGAGGACGAAGACAGAGCGGAGGCTGGAAGGGGGACGAGAAGAGTGATGGGAGAAAGACGGGGGGTGCGATAAAGGTTAAAGGGAAGGGAGGAACGGAAGAAGGGGATCAAAGGCTTAGTGAGAAAGAGGAAAAAATGGAATATGTTAGGGTGGAGGAGTATGTTTATAATCCAGCGCAGTGAAGGATCTGGGAATTGCCATACTGGATGGGCCGGGCGAGGGCGGAGAAGATTACTGAGCATCGCCGTCACACGCCCCACGATCGCCCCAGATGGATCTCGCCTTCGGTCACCCTTAACGACTTCCTTTTAGCGGCCAATAAAATCCGACGCAACCCATTCCCCTTCAACGTCACCTCCATTTTGTCATCCATAAGCAACCTACCTGCTGACTCCATCCCCATTACTATTTTACCCACACCTCCTACAGCACCTCCCGGACCCGCATCCATCGGAGGATGTCCACTCTTGACCCGCCATATAGAAGTTCCGGCGCGAGACAATTTCAGTTGAGTTGGGGGCCAGCCACCGTGGAAGATTTGTAATTGTAAACAGATGCCAACGACCGCGGGTACTCCCATCACCGTGGCAGTGTGAGGTATGAATAACAACATTAAGAGTCGCTTCCCTCCCGCCTCGCCCCATCTTAGAACGCCTATCAAGCTCTACACCTCTCACATCACGATTGCCATTCCGCCGCCACTGCCCCTGAGAGTGCGAGGGGAAGGGCCACGATCATTTACTATGCGCACGCCCATTACTCGATGCAAATATGGATTATTTACTGAGTCACCGGCTAGTCACTCATCGCTACATCTACACTCCCGCACACGACTTACGGTGTGTCGGCGAGAGCATTTCGTTCGTGTCTCGGCCATCGGGCTCATTTCCGACGCTCGGTGTCGCAGTGAGGCCAACAAAGCTGATGGTTTTTAAGCCACGCTATTATCTGGATGTTGCCTGAAGTTTTTCTGCTCGATCGTTTTCGTTTCAAGGCACGTGATCGACTCACCTGCAGGCTCACTGCAGTTGGCTGGTCTTTTGTCCCAGGTGGGCTTAGCTTCCTATCTGCCTGATTAATCCAAGGTACCGAGTATCATGTGATGCGTATGCGTATGCGCTCATCATCAATTATCACAGCCCTGCAGCATTCTGTGACAAGGGCATTGGGTCTTCCTTTGCTGATTCATAACCATAGCCAAGTGAGGACGTACCTCATAGCTATGTCCTACCGTATCGTCCTATTGTGAGTCGCTTTCGCGGAATTTAGCGCCATCACGACCCGACCGGAGCACATTTCCTCAATAGATAGCATTCAGACATTGATATTTCACATATTGGTAGCCTCTTATGGACTGCATGGCAGTATATTTTATGCCATTCGCGCGCTCCTCACTCCGCCGGAGGTTTGGCTGTGGATTGGCCACGGCGCCTTTCCTCATTTGGGTGACGATTACGGCACCTTGCACTCCCGGTGTTGAGGCCATGGCCGAGAGGTCCCCGTGCCCGTACTAAACTGCAGCGCATGGGACACGAGAACCGACTCGGAGGTAGTCAGCGGACGTCAAAGATGTCATACCTCAAAAGTAGCCCATGGTCCCGCTTCGGTGTTTCCCAAAGACATCCCCGGCCCACTCACTGATTTGATAGTGAGAGAGGCTTGTTAGTCAGGACTCTGTTTTTCATCCCATTGCATCGGTGTTGATGCGTGGACCTATAACGCATCGCGAAGATCACCCTGGTTTGTTTCCAATAGAGGCTGATATGTTTTGCCTCCGTTTCCGTGGGATAGGTTTTTGCGAAACAACAGGATCAGAATACCTCGGGTATCGGCCACCTGCCTCCTCAAGAGATCTGTGGACTACATATTCTCGGGGTTAATGGCATCACTGCGAGCTCTCCAACCTGCCAAACCTGCCAGTGAGGCCGCACAGCGCAGCGTTAGCATTTGACCCGGCTTGTGGGAGATTCAGGTTGATCAATGATTAAATCAATGATGTCATGTCGCGGGCGACCGTTCTGTTGCGGTGGATCAGTCATGCCGTTGCGCCAAATGACACAGTTGGAAGGGCACGAGGCAAGCAAAACCATGCACTAAGCTTTGCGCGCTGCGTCTTGTGACGTGATGAGAACGAACGGTGATAATTTGCATCAGCAGCTTTCTCAGCAGCGTGCGCAGGTACCCCGATGTGGGGACAGGGAATGGGGGGGAGTGAGATAAGTCATGCCGTTGCGGCAGGGGACACAGTTGGAAGGGCACGAGGCAAAGCAAAACCATGTACTAAGCCTTGTGCGCCGTGTCTTGTGACGTGATGCAAACGAACGGAGACAATTCCATCGACGGCTTTCTCAGCAGCAGTAGCAGCGTGTGCGGGTCCCCAGCAACATTACAGTACTCCGAGTCGGGAACGGGACCACCTGTCACAAGGAATAACTTTATTGCTGTTGTTCGCTTACACGAGACTCGATTGGTTTCGGATCAGCACAGCGCGTCGCGACGACGATTAGGCCTCGCACCATGGCGTGGGTTGAGACGGGCCGCGGAAAGAGAGCAAAGTCCTGCGCGAAGTGGCAAGCCGCATCCCTGCGGGTTTGCTTATGACGATTGGCCCAGGCTGGCTGAGGGCACTGGCACCACCGTTCCGTTTGTCTGGCTCGGTGCCGTGGCACATCTCATCCGGGTCAGGGGCAGCGCGCTCCGCCGTGACAGCTGGCTCCTGTGCCGACGCAGCCGAAGGCAGTTGAAAATGAAAATAATGAAAATAAGTTATACGATGTTGATGGGCCATTGGGGCGTATCGCTCATCGATAATCTTCAGGGGCTTTGGTTTCCCCGGTCACAAAGAGATTGATATTGAAGAGCTTTGAAGCTGAAGCTTGGACTCGAAGCTTGAAATTTGAAGTGCCGACCATGCATGAGAGAAACTCACCCCCAGACAGGCCGGACCTTTCCAGCATCATTTTTACCAATGGGATGATCGCAGGCCGCTGCCCAGGATGGCTTTATCAATCAATGGCCTGTTCAGGATATTACTTAAGTTGTCAAATGCCCAGGAATAGAGAAATTCCATGAATTCGATGAACGTTGATTAATAAAAAATTTCAGGCACTCAATGCTAAGTGACACAATTGCAGGTTACGGAAGATCATCGTTCCGTGATTATCCGAACCTGAACAGGCCGACTATCTCACCCCCCTAACACGAGAGATGCATCACCGAGGACAGTTAGTCAGGAGGGTGCGATAGGTGTATCGGTGTAAGAGGAGGTGGGGTTCCGAAGCCGTAGCGGGCAAGTTCGCGCGAGGCGAAACGAAGGGCCGAAGGGATGCTGATCAAGCTATTCCTATCTAGGATAGATTCCGTGCTTCTCCGCTCTTGCTCCTACAAATGGACAAGGAACCAACCCTATTGATGATATCAGAATGCAGCCACCGCTGTCGTTGTATGTTACAGGATGACATATTCATCGAACAGGTTGCGATGCTCGCTCATTTCTGTTAACTGAGAAAGGGGCTCATTTGGTCACAGTTGCGTTTGACCCCGAAACTCCGAGTAGCTATGCGCGGCGAGCTTCGGTAAGGCGAGGCCACCTCCAGCGCTGAGATGGCTGTGGGAATGGGCGCACTGCGCCCCTGAGATTCACAAGTTGAGCCTGAGGCAGCTGGCACAGTACGTGAACGGTGAAATGCCGCCGGGGTACCTCGAATAGTCGGATCAATCACGTTCTTTGCCAGTCGCCTCGACACGAGGATCGGTGCAGCACTTTGCAAGCGCCTCATGGCCGCGGCGAGTTACGTTACCAGCTAAGCGCCGATCGCTTGAGAGAGCCCCAAGACATCGTCAACGGAAAGCTCTATGTCAGTCATGATGGCTCACAAATAAGCAGTGGTTTGCTGAGTAATATTTACAACCCGGAGCCTCAAGGAGACTGGCTGGTACAGTACCTACACCGAAATAACAAATGGCCGACGATCGGAATGAATCAGACATGCTGCGTCTGCAACGCCAACTAGGGGCTGACTGGGGGTTAACAAGGCTCTCATCGGAATTCTTGTTGACGGAAGAGACCATGGCATGTGACGCTGACGCTGGGATGTGACACGAGATGCGCCGGAACCGAACCCGGGCCTGGCCTGGCCCACAATTTTCCCTCGCTCGGGCGCAGAGGGTGGAAGGATGGAGGCCGCTCGAGTGTCGAGGAAATGACAGGAAAATGTAGAGGGGGGTGAGAACATGTCCGGGGCTCGCGGGCGCATCACCATCGCCACAGTAGCGGGGAACGGGCGCGGGAGTTAGGGCGTGAGTACCACGAGCCGAGTTAGGAAGGTCGACCATATTGGACCGTTGTCGGTTTCCTGACAGCATCACCCGTGTACTTTCCCTTCCCCTCTTTCTTTACTGTCCCCGCCGTCTTAGTCCCTCCCTTTCCCTTTCTATCCCTCTCCAGTCAGTGATGACGACTCCACATGTCATAGCCTCTTCCTCGAACCATTCCTCCCAACCCGCGACCACCACTGGCGTCGTCGGCAACCATTTCCGTGTTGGAAAGAAGATTGGCGAGGGCTCCTTCGGCGTCGTTTTTGAGGGTATTTTTTCTCCTTTTTTCTTTACCTTCCCCACTCAGTTCTCATTCTTTAGGTTCAAACCTCCTGACCAACCAGCCCGTTGCTATCAAGTTTGTAAGTGCTTCTCGCACCGGCTGCATTTCCCTGCTTATGCCCTGGTCCCCCGCAAAGGAACCTCGCAAGTCCGACGCACCTCAACTGCGAGATGAGTATCGCTCATACCGCACTTTAAATGGCACCCGTATGTTTTCGCTGCCTGTTGTTCTGTGCTCTAACCGAGCCACGTGCTGCCCGCCCGCCCATTCTACGCCTCCTCCTGGCACGCAGTCGGTGTTCCCCAAGTGCATCATTTCGGCCAAGAGGGGCTACACAATGTCCTCGCGATCGATCTCCTGGGTCCCAATCTTGAAGACTTGTTTGACATGTGTGGTCGCAAGTTTACTATCAAGACGGTGTGCATGGCCGCTAAGCAAATGGCGAGTCACGTTCTCTGGCGCCCGATCTTGTCCGTTGTTCTGAGTCTCTTTCCCGCACATTAGGTCTCCCGAATCCAATCGGTCCATGACAAGTCCCTCATCTACCGTGATATCAAGCCTGACAATTTCCTTATCGGGGTACCTGGCACTAAGAACGCCAACATCATCCATCTGATTGGTGAGTTCATTGCTCATCACTTTCCCTTCTGCCCACCGTCTACATACAAACTACTCCTCAACGGAGCGTGTTCTTGCCGTTCCGGCTACTAGCCGCGCCACGCTAAAAATTGTGTGCTAAACAACCCCGTGTTCCACGATGACGCGTGTTGATCATGATCTTTCTTTTCTGTGCTGGACAAGTGTCTGCGGTACTGACATCTCTCCCCACTATGCACAGACTTCGGCATGGCAAAACACTACCGTGATCCTAAAACCAAGGTTCATATTCCATACCGCGAACGCAAGTCCCTTTCCGGGACTGCGCGATATATGTCCATCAACACTCACCTGGGTCGCGAGCAATCACGACGGGATGATCTCGAGTCTCTCGGGCATGTGTTCATGTACTTCCTTCGTGGTGGTCTTCCCTGGCAAGGGCTGCGCGCGGCGACGAATAAACAAAAGTACGAAAAGATCGGGGAAAAGAAACAAAACACTGCAATTTCTGAACTTTGCGAAGGATTCCCAGGTGAGACCCCCAACTACGTGTAGGTCAAGACCGCTAACGTAAAATATCAGAGGAGTTTGCGATCTATATGAATTATGTTCGAAAGCTTGGCTTTGAAGAAAGTCCAGACTACGATTTTCTTCGAGAGCTTTTCTCCAAAGTGCTGAAGACCACCGGAGATCAGGATGACGGTGTCTACGATTGGATGCTGCTGAACAATGGCAAAGGCTGGGAAGCAGGACATGTATGTTCCTATCATTCTAGATGAACAAACCTCGCTTATTTCTGCCTTAGACACCATCTCAGATCCTCGCACAAGCTCACGCGAATGCCAGCCCACAAACTCCACAACGTGAGCACCGCGAGCACAGATCGCGTGAGCATCGGCGCGCTTCGCGACAGCCATTGCAAGAAGGAAATCCACTCACTTCCCCCAACCCGGCCCACCTTAAAATCCCGACCCGTAAACCAACAACTGGTGACGCACCTCGCGGGGTTAATCGCGACGTCAGTGGGCAACCCATTGCACCGTCGAGCAAGCGGGCAAGCCAGCAACATCTTTCGGCCGCTGACATACGTCCACGCGACGCGTCTAATGGCATCTCTGGTGTGCATCCCTACGCAGTGGCACCTTCCATAACTGCAGTCCGCGGGAGTCCTTATGGTAATGGCACTCACCGCCCCGAGAGCGCACTTGGCGGCGGCGCAGCTGGCTCGACTGGTGCACTCGGAAACGGGAATGGAGCTACGAATTCGGACTCATTCTTGTACGGAAGCACGGCCAAACGGGCTGAAGAGGCTGCGGCGGCAGCGGCACGTGAGGGTCGGGCGAATGGCATGGCAGTATATGACCGTGGGCGGTTGTCGCGCGGCGGCATTGATCAAGACGATGATCTCGTTGGCCGTCGTCGTGGCATTCTCAGCTTCCTATGCTGCTGCCGCGGATAGATGTGCTGATCGTTTGTGTTGTCTCTTGACATGTTCACTGTGAGTAATCTGCTGCAACAGGTTCTGTTATTGGTAAAGGAATGCTGATAACAACGTTTTCGTTTGAACAGCCTTTGTACTATCGACTTCTCATTATACGTCACGAGCATTTTTGCACTTGCACCATCTTTTCAGCATCCGTCTTACGCTCTGCCTCGCATGTACATGATGACACTGAACGACAGCACATTCTCTCGTGTTCTCAAAACACCCTTTCTCTACCCACCTTTTCCCATACGTATTTTTTCTTATTCTCCCGTCGCCATCGGACTACCTTGGAACGATCTGGACAGGAGCTGTCGCTGGAATTAAACGGCTATCTTCATCGTGTATTTTTTCAAACCACGGGAGTCGGTTGGTGTGCTGGCTGGCCCCGTCCTATTCCTGTTGTAAATATACATATACCTCTATCGTATGGTTGCCCGTCGGCGTGCGTGTCAGAAGAGCCCCCCAAATTGGACAGCTGGATCCTCACACCGCTGCTCCTATAGATTGCCTTCTCTGAAAGATCCGCGACATTGCGTTGCGTAATCTTTAGGAATGCGCAGTATAGCACCCGAGTTACTAAGCTGTGCCGCGAGGCCCTGCCCAGCTCGATCCAAGCTGCGCATTGACGGGGCCCGATTGCTGGGCTGGCGGACGCGGGTGCGAGGTTGATCAATATCCGTGCGCCGCAGCATTTAAAAGGCATTTCCGGCGCCGACTGCGGCTTGGACTCAAACTGTCGTCGTCCGTCGTCGAGTTACATTACTAACGTCAAGTCTCGGCTGCGAAGAAAGGGGTCGGGGGGGGGGGGGGGGGGTCCGCGGGTAGAAACAGTATTGATGAGCATGACCACAGTCTCAGTGTTCATCGCTCATACAGCACAGCGTACAACTGTACGGCAGTTGGTAGCTGCGCAATGCGCTTTTTTTTGTTGTTTGTTCTTCCTAGCTTTCCTCCTTCCTTGGCACCGGCGGAGAACGCTCGATCGTCTCGGTGGCGGCTTCGCGGCTGTTTTTTGCACGCAATCAGTCACAGTCCATCAGTCGTCTCATCATGATGCACGATGTTCAGTTCAGTTCACAGCAAAGAGCAAACATTGCCATTCCCAGTTTGCTTCCGAAGATCGCAGGGTTGCGGAGATCGCACACGCCACGCATACGCATAACATAATCATAATCAAAGGGGAAGCGGGTCGGGTGAGATTCCGCGGAGATCGCGATCAACCGCGGACAGCTGCTGCTGGCAGGCATTCGGCGCTTCTTAGTTCCATGACAGTCATGATACCCATCACCCCTTCTTTTCATCTCGAGGCAAGCAAAGACTATCTTGTTTCAGCAGAGTTGTGAACGGTATGCGTTGTCAAATCCTGGTGGGAGTGACTGAGGAGCAGAGGATGCTCGTCATTCGCTATCTTCAGGTGAGTAGGTTGCGGCGCTTCTTCTACTTCGCCGCGGTGATTGCGTGTATCGTTGAATTAGGTGATGCGAAGGCACCTTCAATGTACGGTGTCGGTGCAAGTATCATCACTTTAAATCGGGAGTTTTAAGTGAAGGGGTTCTAGGTTGCAGGCGTGCATGCATGCATCGAATGCCACATACACACACCGTCTTCGGATCTGGGCCAGAATCCCCAAATAGCAGTGCGACGAGACAAAGTGCCGATATCAACAAATAGAACAAAAGAAAACAACAAGCGCAATTCAAGGATGGAAATCTTATACTCTACTACTTTCTGTTTCTCCCATGCTTCTTCGAGGCCGAGTCTACCCATCTCCTCTCCATACTGTTGGACAGGTGGCGGATTACGCGAGGCAAGTCGTTGCTGCCCTGGCTCCTTGTTCCCAGGCCACGTCACCATTCCCCCCACCCCACCCCGCCCCGCCCTCGCCACCGAGCGCCCCCTTCTCCCCCCGCGCAGAGCGGGCGCCAGACGGGCGCGCGGGGGGCGCCCGTGCTGCCTACGCCTGTTGCTGCTGTTGGTGCGACTGAATCGCGTAGGGTGGCGCGAGTGAGCACGGGATGCGCGGGCGTCGAGCTGGTTGAACTGGGACTTACATTCTCGAGCGCCGAGTAGGTGGTGGCGGTAGTGGCGTCCGCGGCCACCGTGGGGTGGTACGGGGCCGCGACGGGGTACGCCCCCGCGGGCACGCCGTACTTGAAGTCGGCCGCGTTCGGCTCCGAGACGACGTGGAGAGTGCGTGCTGCGTGCTCGTGTTCGTGTTCGTGCACGGCCGCGTCGCCAGACGTGCTGGGAGTGTTGTTATTGGCTGACGATGGCGACTTTGTGAGCAATGGAGAACGTTGGAGTGCGGCGAAGGGCGAGTAGAAGGTGCGGCGGAGGGGCTGGGAGAGGGTGCGGGTGTGTTTCGCGGTGGTTGTTGCTGCCGTGCGGATGGCGGACATGGTGTGTCAATAGGCGGTAAGCGGGCGAGTATAGGGCGTTAACGGAAGGGGTGTGGGGTTGATTTATAAGTTTGTTGGTGAGCTGGCGTGGGAGGACAGCGGAGACTTTGGGGTAATTGGCGTCAGGGTGGCCAAGTCGACGGTATCCGTATCCGATTGGTTAGCACATTCGCTTCTCTTGTTGGGGTGGCCGCCGTGTTCTGGGATTGGCTCCCCGCTTTCTCGTGCCATTCTCGTTCTCATTCTCTCGCTATTGGATGATTGTCTGACGTCATGGAGTGACAGTGAGAAGAAAATTAACGTTGCTCGTCTGGAAGGTAATTCGTCCATCTCCGGGCTTCCCACGATTTATCCCCATTTGCTTGTCTAGTTGGCCTGAGCAATGCTTCGGACTGTTTCATTTTCTTCCTCCGATCCTCGAATAAGCTTGATTGCACAGTCATTCGCTCCTCAGCTTGCTCCGTTGGTAGCTGTGCCCGTGCAGTTGGTCATCACGGACCCCCTTAGTCAAGCTTTACTTTGTGAATAAGCGTTTTCACAGAAATGGTGCCTGGATATCTCCCATTTATGGATGAGGCATGCTTCTTTGTTCTCACTTTGGTGACATCTAATGATCTGGGACGTTGACGGACGGTCATATTTCTGGGTGGGGGGCCCTACGCAGTGACATGAAGCGTCGCAATACAGAACATATTATGAGGCATGCTAGTATTGCTCAGTCGCAGTCTAAAGTTGTGTAACCCTACATGGTGACATTCAACCGAACTTTGGCGTATCGGAAGTGCCAGCCGGATCTATCTATGGGGGTGAACGTTGAACATTGGTAACAACAGCGAGAAATAGGGCGCAGGTCTTACCTTCTCCGTACTGATGGATGTATTCATGGTCCTTCTGCGCCATATGCATGAATTGTGCCTCAAGTTCCGTTGCGTCAGCGCGGGTTCTAGCATTATGCACGCACTGCTGCTGCGGCGACGTGATACCGTGATGTATGGTTGACGAGCATCATCTAATATTCATGGCTGTTCGTTATCAATGAAGGAAAATGGCAAGGTGCTCACATCGAGCGGGGACGTAGTCGTCCCTTCCTCACGGTACCCTTCTATTGTCACCCTTTCCAGGCGAGGTCGCCCAAACAACAACCCTTTCAATTCAATTGGGTAACCATGGAAGTTCCTGTGAACAGCACGATCGGATGTAAACAATGTTTCAAAACCGTCGTCGCTTAATGCATGCGGGTGAGTGCTTCCTGCTGCGAGTATCATCAAATCCGTGACGTTCACGACGCGGACACGCATGGCAATGCCGGGGCATATTTCCTGAGCAGAGCGGCCGCGGCAATCACCTCGAAGGTGACCTCGGTGCCGATCCTCACGATAACACTGCGAAGGGCCCGCAATAAACAAGTGATAACCCATCGGAGTCCGGGATACTTACACATTGGGATTGTCGCCACCGTCGACGGACGCGAATTTCCAGACGGACCTGCCAGCAATGCAGGGCTGGATTATGACAAAGGTAGTGTAAAGGACGTAAACCATAGTATCTTACGTACTGTATCGGCCTCCTCCACCGAGAGCCACACCGGTGTCGGCTGTGGCATTAAATTGACGTAGTCCCTAGATCGGAGGCAGTGAACCATCGTGGACAGGAAACAGTTCGCTTCCGGCGGCAAAAAGACTCTCCCTACCTCTGACTTCAAATTGAGCACCGCGCCAATAAAGCTTGGGTTCTGGTGCGAGAAGCCGTTATGCTCTTGTCGAGCTCAAGTGCTCGTCATGAAGCGAGCCTCGATCTGTACCACGACACGCCGCGTCCCATCTTAATAAACTTGGCGTATTGAACCATCATGGTGTGAATGATACCGAGGAAAGCCTCGTTGGAAGGAAACAGGCCCGTGCGTCCTGTAAGGGTGTAGCCCTGCAGCATCCCTTGACAGGTATGCTCTGAGAGGATCTCGATGACGCGCCCGCCTCGTGCACGCGAGGCTGGATCCCATTGAAAGTTGCGGGTAGTCTCCCTTAGAGCACCATCAAGTTTATTCGAATAGAGCTCGTCGGGAGAAAACATCCGAAATGTAGACTTGTTCCTGAAAGCCACATACGACAACTATCATTATCTTAATTGAAACAAAATTCCAAGATTTTAACATACATGGCGATTGCATCGGCCAGGAAATCTCCCACAGTCTCCGTGCAGCTTTGTTGCGCATTTTTCTCGACAGCATTCGTCCGTCAATCAAGCAAATTGAGAGGAAAAGGGTCTGTGTTTGCTTCGTTGCGTCTGCCAAGCCTTTTCTCTTCTATCTGAGAGATGATTTTGAGAATGCTCGCCTGGGGACTACCATCTTCGTCGAAAAGCTCATAAGGCTTGTAAGATGAGAGCCAGGAGGAGAGCAAGGCGAACTGCTCGGGGTCTTTCTTGGTTCCAGGGGGAGGAACCTGATGTGCATGGAAGGAGCCTTCAATAACTTGACCGTGGAATGACTTTGGTGCACCCCATCCCTGTTGATGCCATCATAAGTATCTAGAGTGGCGTCAGGGAATAGTGAGGTGGCACCTTTGCTGTACGAAGAATAAGCACCGGCGCCGTGGCTTGGTAACCGGATTTCCGGTACGTGCGGTCGTCTGTATCTTGTGAATCTCGTCCAATGCCCATTCAATTGAAGCAGAAAGATCTTGATCAATGTCAATGTTGCCCAAATCGTCAACAAGACGAACTTGGTAACCATAACCACTGAGAGTTGCGCAGAGTCAACACTTAGTGATGAGAGGATGAGTATAAACGAACCTGAACAATGCCACGATTTCTTTATCATCCATCATACCGTAAATTGTAGACCCGGAGATCTTAAAGCCATTTACGTGCACGATAGGAAGAACCGTCCCCGATTCAGCTGAGTCGATGTACTTGAAACTATGCCAAGCGCTAGGACAAACGAATTGGCCTCTCAATAAAGAGATATATTTAAATTGACTGACGTAGCCGTGGGGCCAGTCTCTGCTTCGCCATCGCCAACGACACACGCAACGATGGGATCAGGCCGATCCATGATGGCGCCAAAGGAGACACTGATAGCGTAGCCAAGCTCTCCTCCCTCGTGGATGCAACCGGGAACTTCGGAATTTACATGGCTATATGCACGGTCAAGGAACGGAGCGAGCAGTGGTTGGAGGAATGTACCTAGGCAAGCCGCCGGGGACACTGAACCGACTAATGAGACTATGCAGGCCATCCTTATCGCGAGAGTATTCGGGATAATAAACAGAGAGAGAATTTTCGAGCCAGAGACACGCCAAGATAGCAGGAGCCCCATGTCCTGGAAAAAGTATCTGAGACGAATTGCGCAACCACACGAACGCGATTGATGTACCTGGTCCTACAACATTATAGTATGTCCTGTCCGGTTTTTCGTATCACACGATTTAGGTGCGCATATATGAGGACTAGGCCGGGACAGGTCCCCCCAGTGACCGAGAAGTCGCGGTTTTATATCGTCGTGCGAGAGCTCACGCTTGAGAAGAGTATGGTCTTTCAAAAATATCATAGCTAGCGCGGAGGTAAGATCAGAAAACTACACAGGAGGATGATATAAACCTGCTGCGATGTAATCGGCTGCCCTCCTGAAGCATTGGATGGAACCCAGCTCATCCTGCGCGAGCACGTTCTTGGTGTTGAGTTGCACACGACAATCTAGGATTGAGTCGGGGAGATGAGAGGGCTCGGGCTGAGGGTTCGACATTGAAACATCGTCGACATCTCTTTTAGGGGCCATCTCGTGGGCGGTCGTGACTGAGAAAGAGTCGAGGTCATATTGTGCGTGGTGAGAGTCTCCGAGTGACATAACGTCGCTCTCACGCTCACTCCCCCTGATATGACAATTCTGACTTCTCGTCCCTACTCTATGCGGTCAATTCAGCCTCTTCGTCGTTGAAAATCTCTATCTTTCGTCTTGCTTCTTCACAAAGCCACGGGCCCCTTGATAAACTTGACTCTGAAATCAGCCCTGTAGCTGTTGGATTCATGGCCGACTCGGACCAGGGACGCTCGTGCGTGCCCGCCCTCGGTCAGGGCACGGACATTTGTTATTCAGAGTACGATCTGAGACAGTCTCCTTGATAGTTACTGATCGCTCAAGGACACTTTATTGCTATTACTTAGCTACCAGTCCACGTACTTAAAGCTTCGGACACAGTAGTAGCCACCTCAGTGATCACTTCCCGCGCTTCCATATTCTCTTCTCATGAACTTGAATACTTGGCGCAACCACATTGTTGGTCCTCATGACCACGCCACTGCTTTTGCCCCAGCTTCTTGACAACTTGAAGAACGATGCGAATATTGACACAGCTGACATTCGTTAGTTATGTATGGCACCGCGTCGTGCGTGGTGGCAATTTTCATGAACCTGTGGTCATCGACAAAGAGACGTACCACTATATTGAGCAGCTCTCAGACTTGGCTCCCCTGTATGCACGCCTCTGATTGTCTTTCTCTACCACGATTTCACTTTGGACGACGTAGTCATAACGGCGCAGCTCTTTCTGCCATCGAGGCGAGCGTCTCAAATTTGGAGCACGTCACCTCGATTGCGTACTTTAACACCACTTTCCATCGTGACATGCCGCAGCACATACCCTATTACGCCATCAATCAGGACACAACTAGGAGAAAATGTCTCAAGACATACAGTATGGCTTCCACGGGATCAGCTGTACGATCACCTTCGGTGGTCATTCCGCCCTTCTCACAGATCGCTTGACTCGTATATCCTATGCACCGTTTCGCTCCAAGGTATGTCGACAGAGTAAAACCTAGATAGTCGGCAATGACCGCTGAGCAAATACGTAGCCCATTTCCGAAACGAGCCTTATCGTTTTGCATCTCGGCTCTGGGGCGTCTGCCTGTGCAATTCTCAATGGCAAGTCTCTTGATACTTCTATGGACCTCCCCTGCGTCCGGTCTCCCTGGCGCCACACGCGCAGGTAACATAGACCCAACGTTGATCTTCCGCTACACCCCACGGTGCCACCAAAATGTCCCATGACAAGAGCCTCGTCGCGCACGTCGGTGTCACCGAGGCTGAGGACATACTTAACGAGAAATCAGGCTGGCAAGCGCTGGCCGATTCTTCTGATTTTGGCGAAATCATTCAGAGGAAAGACAGAAATAAAGGCGCGAGGCTGGCATATCATCTTTTCGTGGACCGAATTCTCAACAGGTCGGGGCGTACTGGCTCAAGCTTGGCGGGAACGTCGATGCGCTTGTCTTTTGCCGGAGGTATTGGCGAAAAGGGTAAGGAACTCCGCGAAAGTGTTGTTGGGAAATGCACGTGTCTAGGGTTCGCCATCGATAGAACGCGGAATGAAGGCGTAGGTGAACAGGAGGGTAGTGGCATAGCAATCGGGAAGGACGGCCAGAAGAGAGTCTTGGTGTGTCGGACTGATGAACAGGTATGTCCCGTTACATTCGTAGCAGACCTCGAGGATATAAAGGTGTTTGCAGTTCCAAAACAATGTGCCCAGGGGCCTAAATTCTGGAAGCGATCCTCCCCATAATGATTTGATGTGGTCCATGAGATACGTCGCGAGACAAAGATTTATCATGAGGATACGAGCGAAGATGCCTGAGGTACTTGAGACACTCAGAACCACGACGACCACCGTCAGATGTAGGGATAAACCCGAGTTGTGAATGTTCGGATCAACATACGGGTGCAAATTAATAATTTGTTCTGCTATATCGTACATTGCATTGTAGAACATGACTTGACGATGAATCCGGTTTCACACCACGCCTCGCTGGCCGAAGGTAGCGTAAGATTGGGCCATATTGACGGCGGCAGTTTCATTCTCGCGGCGACGGCGTTCCAAGAGGAGGAAAGAGACGACGATAAAGTCGCGGATGGGTTCCACACTTTCGTCGAGCAGGAGCGTCGAGGGCACCACAGGCGCATTCTCGCGACCCGCCTTGTAGTCCTTGTGCGAGCGGATGAAGCGAGCCACGGGCTGAGTCTTGGATTGTGGGCCAAAGAGCTACGGCAGGCCATGGGCATGAGTCGGTGGTTTGGAATGATGGTGATGTATGGTGATGTATGTAATGAGATCGGGAGTTACAGTACCTGAAGAGCCAGCCCGGGTCTGTTGTTCTTCCAGACGTACTCTACACCGGCATCATCCTGCCACGTCACGTCGCTACGATAATGGTAAAGAACACGCTCAGTTGGGTCGTCCAAAGAGAAAAGTGGAAGAGGAGAAGAGAGAGAGAGAGAGAGAGAACCAGAAAGCGAGAAGACGTACTCCTTGAATGGCATGATGCTCTTCTTGAGCCAGGCACTCGCGGGAGCCCGCGGGCGGTCGCGAATGGTGAGCAGGTCCGAGCGGGCGTCGCGCCACTCCCACTCTGCGACGAGCTTCCCGATCCCGTCGTGCACGCGCGTCACGGGCTTGTTCGGGTTCGCAAAGTCGGTCGCAACGATGTAAAGGGCGTTCCCGTCCTGGTCGACGATCGTCGTGTTGCACGGGTTGTCGCGCTCGAGTTGCAGCGAGAGGGCCGACTCGCTGCCGCTCGGCATTGGGAGCTGATACGGGTCGATGATTATGGTGGCGGATGGTGGTATAGATGGTGGTGGGGGGACTCGGAGGGCAGTGCAGGGTTGTGGCGATAGCGAGAGGGATGATGACGCAGACGGTGCACACCCGCGCTTTATACGAGTTTTTTAGCAACTGCGCAGTGCAGTCATGGGGGTGCTGCGATCAAAAGAAGGCGGCCAATGGGCACCCGGCCACGCCGGGCCTTACAAAGTGTACTGGCACTTGATACCCGAGATCGGCCCAATTCGTAACTGGCGCAATATGACCTGAATGCACAGTATCATGATTGAGTGACTGAAAGGATAGGCATGGGCACGACTCCCGCTGCGAATGAGGCAATGAGGCAGCCTCGCCCGGACCGATGAGCGATTCCCGCCCTATTTTTGGGGTAATGCCCCCTTGTGCCCTCACCCCATCCCCATGTTCCTCTCGTCGTCCGCCGCCCACTTTTTTTTCGCCCTCTTCAGCCTCTTCCCCCTTCCGAATGTCCCACAACGCCCTATACGCCCGCCACGTAACGCCCTCAACTTCCGATTACGACACTTCCATGCCGTGACGCCTTCAGCAAACGTGTACTTTGCCGACGCCCCTCTCGATACCTCCCTCCACCCAGATGCCCAACCCCTTTCAATACCTATCGCACCTATACGGACAGTCCGACCACAGTCCGCGGAAGCTTTCGCGGAGGCACGGGCACTCTCCATGCGTGGGCAAAGTGCGGCACTAAGATGGGACGAGGAGGAGATCTCGGGCCCAGACGTCTCGAAACGGGAAACGCTGCTGCTCCTCGCAAAGATGACCAGTAACGCGTATGTGGAGCCTGACGAGGGCGAGTGGTACAACCTGACCGGTGATTGGGACATCGTCCGTCATCTTATCCCTCCTTATCTCCTTGTTGCGCTTGCGTAGCTCATGCACTGCCTGGACGCCACAGAACACACCGGTCGGATGGCAACCGGACAACGACGGGTTCCGAGGATACGTCTTTGCGACCGACGATAACAAGACCGTCGTACTCTCCATCAAAGGGACGTCCCCACGTTGGGTCATCGGAGGGCCGACTGCGGACAAAGATAGGCTGAACGATAACCTGCTGTTCAGCTGCTGTTGTGCACACGTCAACTGGTCATGGAAAGCAGTGTGTAACTGCTACCGGGGTGGCTGGAAATGTAATCAGGACTGTGTCGAGGATGCCCTCATTGGGGAGAGCTTGTTTTACCCCGTCGGGACAGTAAGTTCAAACTGTTCTTCCGGGCCCAACTATGCGCCATATGCGATAGAGCTGAGGCTATCTCTTTTCTCAGAACCTCTACAACAATATCACGTTAATGTTTCCTGATGCGAACATTTGGGTCATCGGGCATTCCCTTGGCGGTTCTCTTGCTTCTCTTCTCGGAATTACATTTGGTGTGCCGGTCGTCACGTTTGAGCCTCCGGGTGAGCGCATGGCTGCAAAACGCCTGCACCTTCCATCTCCGGTACGCAGAGCATTCTCTCAATGCGTTTGGATTACTGATGCCATCGTATACCATTAGCCGTCAACGCACCATATCACGCACGTATGGCACACCGCCGATCCTATTGCGATGGGTACATGTACTGGTGTGTTCTCAAGCTGCGCAATAGGCGGGTATGCCATGGAAAGCCGGTATGTGATCAATTTCCTCCATTGTTCATCGGAAACCCTGCTGAGCCGTGTATCTTATGCTCTGGGAAGCTGCCATATGGGAAACATTATTGAGTATGACACAGTGACCAACATGTCGTGGTCTGTGGATGTGCGCACGCATGCGATCGCACATATGATTGAGAGGATATTATCGCAACCATGGGCGGCAGCGGAGGCGCAGGGGCGTGAAGTACCACAGTTAAAGCGACAGGACGATTGTGTGGTGAGTTTTAGGGGTTTCAAGCATAATCTCGGAGCCGTTGCTGATCCTTGCGTGCTGTCGCAGGACTGTTTCAAATGGGACTTTGGAAATTATACTTCAAAATAAGCTATTTTTGAGAGAGCTGTCCGCGCGTGCGTTTCATTAAGGCATGGCTTTTGCATCCTTTCAAAGTGATGTCGTGATCGATTGGCCATTTCGGGGGCTCGCACACGTGCCCTATACATTTTCGACACCCCTACTTTGACCATCTGGCTCAAGTAAACCGATTTTTATGTTATGTGAAGCCGAAACATTTCTGAGTGGCCATAATTACTGATACACTAGTGATCGTCTTTTATTCTAAATGGCCTGATCAATAAGGGGATGTAGGCTTACCCACTACCACAAAATCTTCTTTACTTATCGTTATCGTTCACGCGCGTCTAGCTGGGCGCGACGAAACACTGATCACATGGGACGACTTCCCACGGCGGTTTGACGGCGACGGCGATTTGACTTGGGGCAGTGCGCTGTGCACACTGCATATAAGTATCCTTGCGCGGGACGTTCTTCAACCCGCCGCTACTATTTTCTTACCACCATCATGTCCTCCGATTTGCATTTCCGGGCAATTTTTGATGCTGCCCTAAAGGATTACTTCAACAAGACGGGGAACGATATCGTCCAGGATCCCCTCGTTGAGAGGCTTAAATCCTGCAGCTCTGCTGAACACGTGCTCAAAATTCTTCAAGAGCAGGCCCAGGCATTTACTGAGTTTCGACGAGGAGGGCACAGGGTGCAGCTTATGAGTAAACTCGAGCCAACAGTTGATATTCTGTTTGCGCTCACCAACGGTGGGGTCCTGGGTAACGCTGTTAGTCTGGTAAGCGCTCAAATCCGAGACACTATTAATTCTGTGGGCTTACTGCACCTCTCATCCCACAGCCATTTCCACCTGCAAATGCGATATTTGCCGGAATTGGGATCCTCCTCGCGGTGCGCTTCTCATTTATTTTCCATTCTTCGCCGCCCTTAGGACGCCGGCGCGTATCAGGCGGCTAAGCGTGTTGGCTCAAGTTACGACATGCTTATAGACCTCTTTCAATGTTTTGAAAACTACATCGGCCGCCTAAAGATTCTCACCGAGACCGAAATACCGGATTCCACGAAGGGAATCCTAATCAAAATTATGGTTGAGTTACTCGACGTCCTCGCGCTGGCAACGCGCCAAATCAAGCAGGGGCGATTCAGTGAGTTTGCTCTCACTATAGTACACGGTCCTCAGTTCAACGTGGTTCAGAAAACTTTGCGAAGAAGTTGCTCGGCGAGAATGATGTGGAGGCTGTGCTGCACAGGTTGGACCGACTCACTATGGAGGAGTCGCGCATGACAGCAGCACAGACCATGGAGGTCGTCCATGGTTTATTCAATAACATGAAGGAGGTTATGGGTGGTGTGTATATCTTTCAGGAACGGACAGTTGTACGGTGTTTGATATTCCCCCGCATAGATGGAAAGATGTCAATGGACAGCATCCGAGAGGTTCTTGGTATGTTTTATTCACAGGCTTAACGGGCTGTTCCTCACGATGGGTGAAGTTACGATGCAGGAGATATTAGAGAGCCTGAACAAGACTAAACGTTCGTTTTTGCTGACACCATAGCTATGAGTTACTAAGGTTAAGACCTCAGGTGACGAACTGCAAAAAAGTGTTTGCCAGTGGCTTTCCCCTCCAGATCCATCGACAAACCACAACGTTGCATGTGGTGTTCATCACAAGATGACGGCCAATTGGTTCACTGACGGTGTCGTCTACAAAGAATGGAAAGCGCGAGGTTCACTCTCATGGATTCACGGGAAGCGTATGTTCCGCCCTCCTGTTCAATAATTCTGCTGCTGCTGAACTCTGTTTTAACAGCTGGCTCCGGGAAGAGTGTTCTTTGGTATGTCATCTTTTACTGGTACTGAAGTGATAAGCTAATACGGTCTCGAAGCTCAACAATTATCGAGGACCTCGAGGACCTGCAAAGGGTTGGATTGGCTTTTTTAGCCTACTACTACTTTGATTTTAAAGATAGCGGAAAGCAGGACCGACGTGGATTACTATCCTCACTTCTTGTTCAACTCTCCGCTCGGTCTGATGCATCATACAAGATTCTTGATCGGTTGTATTCGGATCACGAGAAAGGCTCACGACAACCCAGCGAAGGTCACCTCATTCAATGCCTAAAGGACGTTCTTACAGCTCAGAAAGGCCATGTATACGTCATAATAGATGCCGTGGACGAATGTCCAAATAATTATGGAATGCCCACGGAACGAGAAAAGGTCTTGAAGCTTGTCAAGGAGCTCATTTCTTTACGATTCTCTCACGTACACTTCGTTATCACGAGCCGACCCGAGGTCGACATCCACATCGTTCTCGAGCCTTTAACATCTCACGTGGTATCCCTGCACGACGAGGGTGGGCAGAGGAAGGATATTCTCGATTATATCAAGTCTGTTATCGAGTCGGACCCAAAGATGAGGAGATGGAGAGAGGAAGACAAGCAGCTGGTTATCAATACACTGGCACGAAAAGCCGACGGAATGTAAGGGACTGCCATTGCGAGTTCATTACATGACACTTATTCCAGGAGACAGGTTCAGATGGGTCTTTTGTCAACTAGATACACTGCGACGCTGCTTTCCAGGGAGTATTCGGCGTGCTCTGGACGAATTACCATCCACGCTGGACGAAACGTACGAGCGGATATTACTTGGGATCGACGAGGAGAAATGGGAACATGCACATCGCTTGCTACAGTGCTTGGTGGTTTCTCGTCGTCCGCTGAGAGTCAAGGAACTTGCGGAGGTCCTTACCATGGAGCTGGATGCTAGAGGAATGCCAAAGCTTAATGTGGACTTACGACCCAGAGACGCGGATGAAGCTGTCCTATCGGCATGTTCCACTTTGGTTGCGATTTTCAAACCAGGTGTCCATAGTCACAATGACTACGGTAACGACCATCACGATGACCACTACGAGCACCCCGATGGCCCCGGCGACCCTAATACCTACGACTCCGACTACAACTACGACGACGTCGACGACTTCGACTCCGACTCCAACGACTCCGACTCCGGCTCCAACGACTCCGACTCCGACTCCAACACCAACAACAACGATTTCTGGATTGTACAATTTTCCCATTATTCTGTCAAGGAGTTCTTAACTTCCACTCGCCTGGAATCCTCGAGAAAAAGTCTGCTATCCCGTTTCCATGTCTCCCCGGAGCCTGCCCATACAATCCTCGCCCAAAGTTGCGTCAGCACCCTGTTACAAGAGGGTGACTACGTCGACAATCCGGACTTTCCCCTTATTGATTACGCCGCAAGGAACTGGGTAGATCACGCTCAGGTTAATGGCGTAGCATCACATATCCAAGTCGAGATGGAAACCCTGTTTGATCCAAAGAGGCCACATTTCTCGGCGTGGGTTTACATCCGGGAACCGGAGATACCAAGAAATTATGACCGATTCCCTATCTCACTTGCTACGCATTACGGTTTCGGCAACGTAGTCAAACACCTTGTCACCACACGGCGACAGTACACAAACGTTTCTGACCCTCTCTACGGCCCACCTTTGTATGTGGCAGTAGAAAGAGGGAACCATCAAGTCGTGCAGCTCTTACTAGAGCATGGGGCGGATGTGAACGCTGTGAACTCTCGAGACTACCTTAACCGAACACCATTGCTTCTTGCATCTGGCGATGGGAAACGCGATATTGTCCAGTTATTACTCAGTCGAGGTGCTGATGTGAACTCCCGCGACATTTCGGGGTCGACGCCACTGCACGCAAGCATCGTATGTGGAAATTTCGACGTGGTTCAACGACTCATCGACTTTGGTGCCAATCTCAACGCGCGCAGCCACCAGGGAGCCACATCACTGTACATGGCATTTCAACTTGGAAGATTCGACATCATGCAGCTACTACTCGAGCGGGGTGCTGACGTGAATTCACATTCAACGCTATTACATGATGCCTCAGAGGGTGGTCATCTCAATGTTGTTCGACAACTTATCAACTTCGGTGCTAATATCAATGCCCGAGATGTCCTGAGGGCCACTCCATTGCACAGGGCATCTCGATATGGACGACTCGACGTTGTGCAACTGTTACTCGAGCAGGGTGCCAGTACGACAGCTCAAGATTCCTGGGACTCGACGCCGTTACTTGAAGCCTCGGAACGTGGTCGTCTAGATGTTGTTCAACAACTTATCAACTTTGGTGCCGACGTAAATGCCTGCAATGACCACGGGGTCGCTCCATTGCATAGGGCATCTCTACACGGGCGACTCGAAATTGTGCAGCTGTTTCTCGAGTTGGGTGTCAGTACGAACACTCTGGATCACTCTCACTCGACACCATTACACAAAGCCTCAGAAGGTGGTTTTCCCTACGTTGTTCAACGACTTATCGAATTTGGTGCCGATATAAACGCCCGCAATAATACTGGGGCCGCTCCATTGCACGAAGCATCTCGATACGGGCGACTCGACGTTGTGCAACTACTACTCGAGCAGGGTGCCAGTGCGAACACACTGGATCATAGTCACTCAACACCATTACACGAGGCTTCGGAATGTGGCCATCTCCATGTTGTTCGACAACTTGTCAACTTCGGTGCTGATATTAACACCCACGACAATGTGGGAGCCACCCCATTGAACAGGGCATTTCGACACAGGAACTTCCACGTTTTCCGGCTATTACTAGAGTTGGGTGCCGACGTGAATATTCGGGATGAAGCGAACTCGACACCATTACTCGAGGCTTTGAAATTTGAGGATTTAGATATCATTCAACAAGTTATCAAATCTGGCGCAGATTTGAATGCTCGCGATAGTCAGGGTGTCTCTCCGTTGCACAAGGCATCGCAAAACGGGCATCTCGATATTGTACGACTATTACTCCAGCAGGGCGCAGATGTGAATGCTCGCGATAGTCAGGGTGTCTCTCCGTTGCACAAGGCATCGCGACATGGGCATCTCAATATTGTACGACTATTACTCCAGCAGGGTGCCAACGTGAATACTCAGGATAACCTCCAATCTACGCCGCTACATGAAGCTTCAAAAATAGAGCATATCGGCATCATTCAACAATTTATCGATTTTGGCGCCGAGGTGTACGCAAGGAAAGGTGGTTACCAGACCCCACTGCATATAGCGGTGAAGAAAAACTGTGACATTGCGGCGCTTCTACTCGTGCATGGCGCTGACCCAAATCTCCGGAACAACTGCGGTTGCACCCCGTTGCATGTGGCATCGACACTCGGATATATCGATGTCGTGAACTTATTACTCGATCGTGGTGCCAGCGTGAATACACAAGAAAAGCACCTTCAGACCCCATTACACCTGGCAGCGTTAAGCGGATACGCAGACTCGGTACGGTGCTTGTTGGAGCGCGGAGCAGATGTAGATGCCCACAACGAGTTTGGCCAGACACCATTCTCCTTGGCGATGGAATCAGGGAATCGTAAATGCGCACGATTAATATCAGACTGGGGGTCATAATAGGTAAGCCTCACGAACCAAGCGTCCCAGGTTAGGTTCACTGAGCGAGTTATTGTAACTTGTTTTCTAGCTTTGGTCCTAAAACTCATACCATGCGTATTGTACGCCTTTGGTATCATCTCGAAACGCCAAACTGCCTGTTTCGACATTTCGCCAAAGTTCCGACCCACTGGCAGTCCTTTGTTCTCTTGAATCAAACACACCACGACGACGTTCGTTACTGCTTCACCCTTTTCGTACCCTCTATACTACCAAAGATATCATTTTCTTCCCTTTTTCTGTACTGTATCATCACGCACCATTATAATGTAATGCTACCACCGCCCATTAGGTGGGCATCGTACCTCTTCTTTGTTAGCTTAGATTCAGACGTCCACCCATCGCTACGGCGTGCAGATCTGTATAGAACCAGCTTGGATCATCTCTCCCTGAATGCAATGGTTCTTCTCTCGTGATTCTCAGAATGACGTGCAAGCCCATTTCGAGTCGCCGTGACTCCTCGTACATTTTTCTCATCACACTCACGCCATCATCGCAGTTGGTCCGAGTCCAACCATGGTAAACGGTAACTGTGCGGTCTCGACGGGAGCAATCCAGGTTGTCTCTGACGTTCTCAAGCAGGTCTTGGACAACTTCTATGAATGCAATCATGATATTCTTCACCGTCTTGTCGAGGACATTTCTCGCAAGTACGCCACACTTTCCACACTGTCACAGCTCGTGCCCCGATTTGGAGGCCCATCTGAGATATTCCTAGACGATTAGACACAATGCGTTTAACGCATGAGGCAGCGCCCAAGCATGCGGCCTCTTTGGCCTAGGCTTCGACTCGGAGCCCAAACTCTCAAATGCGCCTTCATAGCAGCTTTCATGGCCCGTTAATGTGTGATCCAGATTACCCTTGAACAGCGTTATGTTGCCACACCTATGGGGTGTGGAGCCTAACTTCCTGGATACCTGTTAGTATTGCGAGATATGCATCTCCCAGTCCGCGGATCGAAGCCTAGCACAGGAGCGAATAATGAACTTTGGTACCAAAAGCGACGTTCGGCCCCAGGCTCTTTTTTTTCTCTTTCAAGGGTCCTCGATACTGATAGTTGTGCATCTCGTAATCTTCGGAGATGAACGTTTCTCGTTCCAGGTAAAGGTAGCCTGAGGATTCGTCGTCAGAGGCCAAGTGGAAGACCGAGTTAACTAACGTCCAGCCAAACACATTAAAGAGGGCGGTATTGAATTGATTTCTGACAAGCTCTGACAAAATGTCAAAGTAAGACGCAATAGATCCAGAAGCCTTTCCTCTTCAGCGTGTTCACGAAGAATGCCTAGTTGACCTCTATGGGCGACAGAATGTATACTCCACCTGAACTGGAGATTTAACCACGGCGTGAGTTGTATTTCTAGAGCACTCTGATGTCGAGAATCTGAATCCGAGATTTTGCGACTGGCAACTAAGACCAATATCAACAACATCCTCCCTTCATCGCCTTTATTGCATGTGGGTTGCGTCCCAACCAAGTGGTCCTCATCATAATTCCATAGTGAATTTTTGCAAGCAGCTGAGAGAAGAGACCAGTAGCATCAATCCAGGTGATGTCGAACCCAATCTTGTTCCGAAGCACTGCCAACGTGGCCTTTGATAAGATAAGCTAAATGTCGAACGACGCTGCGTAATGCAACTTCTGATAGGTATATGCATGAATCAGATCGCTGCCTCGATGGATTTGCTCAAACCTTCATGCCATTTCCTGACTCTCCCTTTTCGCGCTATTCACTATCCATGAGATCTATGGGAGATCCATAATATCCATTGAGAGAAGCTGCTGGTCTTCTCCGACGGATTCAACTACGTAAATGGAAGGGCGACCGGAACACCCCGTGGCCAAGACAATAAGACCCTTTGCGGCTCTTCCCTATGCGTGCTTGACCGTGCTGACATAAGATAAAACGTCTTCGAACTATTATTTACAACACCATCATCTACAGTCTATTCCGTCCACGGGATCACCCCTAATCTGCTCTCAACGATGCTAATTAGCTTCAGATTATGAACTGTGGCAACATCACATTGCTTTTTGACCCATCGGCATCGTAATGAGACAATACTTTAAATTGCGGCACTCTTTGGTTGTCCTTATAAACATGTCCAGGCATTCAGTGTCTGTCTAGATATGGACGACCAAGGGAACTGCATTATATGGAGGGTTTAATAACGGGTTTCGAGGGTAGAAATAGGATTGTTGCCTTTAAGTTTACTACGCTGGAAGTTCTAGCCGAGCTGAGGGTAGGTGTGAGTGTGAGATAATCTGGGGTCCAGAAAGGTAAGTGGTTTGCGCCTATGTCACCAGTGCTTGATCAGCACTTCTCGTGCACTCCCCGCGGATAGATGGCCGGACGGAGTGTACACTTACTGGAGGTAACAAGAGGCAGAAGAGCGGCGATAGAAGCGAGAATGCATGAGGTTGCTGGTCGCGGTCTGGGGTATGGTCTCAATAGATGCGGGGTCAAGTAAGCGCCAAGCTATCGGCCCAATCAGGGCAATAACGTGATGCCGTCTTCGCACAGAAACTTACCATAATCCCCCTTCTCTGCAACTGCCCTTACGCTAGGTGGGGTTTGTCGCAAGGCGTAGTTGTTTGGATTCCTCTCCCAACTACTGATGCGTGAAAACCAGCGACAAAGACACTCCTAGAGACTACTGTAAATGATAGGCGCCACAACTCTAAATTAGACTTACTCGTAATGGTCGAGTTACCACGTGAACACATCTTGCTTTTTGGAGCCGCACTACCGAGAATATATAAGTCCAGTCCATTCTTCGATTGCCCTTCCCCGCTCTCAGCTTCCTCTCGTTATTATCGAATCATGTCCACTTCAACTGACCCAGCTCGCAATGAAAGCAGCAACACCAAGGATTTCAAGCATGCTGCTCCCATTCCGATCCTCGCCTCTCCCCACCGCCGTCGCCCCTCCATGACTTCGTCCGATGGCTCACCGACCTCGCCCACCACAATTCTGACACCTAATACTACTAGTTCTCTCTATCCAACAACCAATCTCGCTCCTTCTTCGCCAACCGGCTCTACATTCTTTCCCTACTTAACGAGCACGTCCCCTAAAACCACTGTCTCGTTCCCATACAGGCGCCCTCCCGGTTTTGGAGCCCCCCCTGTCTTCGAAGGTCAGTCCCACGTCCTGCAGTTATCGATCATCCCACTGATTTCTCAGATCGCCCCTCTACAGACGAAGAGGGCCAAGAGGTCAATCATAACTCTCTTCACCAACGTCGTTCCACCACTGGTTGGACCGGTAACTCCCGATCGGCACCCCAAAGGGCTGCAGTCCCTGCCCCGCCCGTGATCGAAGCCCAGCATGCCCGCGGTGCGGGTGTTCTCCGTCGCCTTTCGCTCGGTGGAGGCCTCAATTCGGTTCGTTCTTTCGACGAGATGCCAATGTTCTCTCTGTCCTAATGTTTCTACGCAGTCGTTCTTCCAGGGACCCCCCAACGGGCCTGCTTCACCCCCACCGCCGGCCACCCCACCCCCTTCTGCCGTGACCCCATCTGAGACTAGCAGCTTCTCAGCAAATCAGAACAATACGGGTGTGCGATCAAGAGTCCGCCGCTCTGCCACTTTGAGCGTCCCATCGACGAATCCAAGACATCGGGCCCCATCCCCTATGGGAGAGCGCATTCTGAAGGGGCACTTCGATGGCTTTAACTAACTTATCCACAGTCTTCCTCCCCGGCCGTTCCTTGCCACTTCATTCCTTGACCGTCCCCGATCCAGCCCCCGCCCCCGTGTATCATCCGCACTAGGGGACTCAACCCGTATCTTATCATCCGCAGGACGATTAATTGACCAAAAGATGAATGGATGGAAAACCTGATCCGTGTGCACCTACTTCCCTTTTCCCGTGTCATCACACCCCCATCCCCAGAAATCTTCATATATACAATTCGCTCTCGCTTTGCCGTCCATAATGGTCTTTACCCCCAAATTTTGGACTCGCGGACCAATGGACTTCTGTGTGAGGGTTCTGCTTCAGCGCACACCAGCACATTGTTCTCCTACCGTGATCGTTACCCCAACTTTTAACACCCTTTTGTACGCCCACCATTTGTTATTAGGCGATCCGAAACACCTCCATAGTCTCTTCTCTTTGCGCTTCGCATTTCTCTTCGCGCCCGAAGGGTTTCCTCCGACTTCTTGGCGTTGGCATGTTTCATCCAGGTGCCCATGGCGGTTGACAAGTCTGCTTTCTCATTGTGCTCCTCGGAGTTCGGTTCGGAGAACTTTGCTTACTATGCTATTTATGATTTTGCCGTGGTGGTTGTACGTTGTGGTTTTGCATCGATCAGTTGAGCTGCTGTAATTTGTATTCAAGTTTTCGACTTTGTTTGCCCGCATATCAGTAGAAGATTTTACATCATTCGAGCCTGACTCGTTTGTGATGTGATCTAGATGTTGAGAGTTTTTGAGGACGGCATATGCACTTCTCCCCCGACTCCGCTCTCCGTGATGAGTCGAGCTAGTCAAGCTCAATCAAGTCCCGCGGGTTCGACAATATAACATGTCAATGATTCTGTTATCATATCATATCAATCAATACGGGGCCACATGTATTCGATTATAAAAATAGCTAAAACATGAATTGGCAAGCGGTTCCGCGTCAAGAAAGGGAAGTCATGACTGATAACAACTTATGTTCTTAGGGTTACGGGTAGATTGTGAGGTCAACATCTGCAAACGACTTGTCCATCCAACCGGGAAACAGGGTGGAATCACCACCGCGCTATGCGCAAATGACGGATCACTTGAGGGACTGCTACAATATCGATCAGAGAGTGCCACTTGTCAGCTGAACAAATGTCCTGATCTCCTAGCTCCTTCCGCTTGGTCACGGTGGTGCCGTACATGCTCACGCGATACCAATGCTCATACGCGATCCGCATTCCGTTTTCTACGTCTGTTGATAGAAGACATTACACCTATTACAATACCATCTGCATAGACCGAAAACACGTGTTCTCTTCCTCTTTCCTCAGGTCTGGGCACCATGGCACCGTTTCCCTGATCGCGGCGCGGAAAGGGCTTCCCCTTGCTCGCTGACACCCACCCGCCGCTAGGAGCGAGATCGCGGCGCAGACGATCAGGTCGTCTTCGCGCTCAGGCCGACGATCGGCGTGGGCCGTTTTGAGAACACGATTTTCTTGCGTATGAGGGTTCGTATCACGTAGGACGTTAAGACCGGCGTCGAGGTATTGTTTCCTGCATCGCTGTCACCGTCATTGCATCGCATGTCAATGTCCCGGTCCCGGTCCCCGCCCTCGTTCACGTCTGCTGCTGCTGCTGCTGCTGCTGATGGTGATGGTGGTGGTGGCGGCGATTGTAATGACGCGCACGCGCGCTGCAACACGGCGAGTGGCTTGGCCAAGCTGACGACCTTGCCCTCTAAGAGGTGGTGGCCGATCCGCAATGTTGGTTTACCCTGAATGAATGTAGTCATTACTCAACAAACGAGTTCGGGTGGCAGGGTGTAAGAAGTAAGGCCTTGTGAAAAAAACATGGAAGGAGGGATGGATGGATGGACGGAGAGAAGGGCACGCTCGAGACGTACCTTGCCGTCCTCGGCAATCGAAAGACGACCGACGAGCTGCCCGTGCTTGTCGCCGGACACTTCGAGCTCGCCTTGGAGCTCGAGTAGGAAGAGCTCCGAGGAACCCAGCGACGCGAGAGCAGGCGGGAGCACGGGCGCGTCGGGAGAGGGTTGGGCAGGGAGCGTGAGTGGGAGTATCATCGTAGCGTAGGTCTGCGTAGACTCGACGCGTGTGAGCGACGCGTCGCGTCAAAGCGATCCTCTGATCTGATATTCTCATTGTCCGGCTGGCGCACTGCGGGCATCACGTGGGGCTGTGGCCTCAGCGCCTGCGTGCCATGTCTCACGCACGCACGCACTCCTCTGCCCCGATAGCATCACACAATACGTCGGTACGCTACCAGCAAGCTAGCCCGCCAACGATGGCGGCCCTGGAGCGACCACTGTCGGAGCTATTCCCAAAGATCCTCGAATTCCCATCAGGGCTCAAGCTCGAGGCGTCCTTGACGCCTCCCGGTCCTGTGACGGAGATGGACGAAGAACGAGGGATGGCGGCGCTGCCTGGGAAGCGACTTGCCGTCTGTCTGCATCCCTGGGCCCGACTCGGTGGGAACATGAACGATCCGTGCGTCCGATGATATACGTAGACCATGTCTCGCTCAACAACAGCCGCTTCTGCCCCTGGGGGCGTATTAAAAACAGAATACTCGGGGCGCTCGTGCGTCCGCTCACACACTATCTCAAATTCTATGTATTGCGATACAACGCGCGCGGTGTCGGGCTCTCGTCAGGTTGGAAGTCATTTACGGGGCTACAGGAGGCCGAGGACCTGCGCGAGCTCGTGAAGTATGCGCTCAAGAGACTCGGCGACGTGCGCGAGGTAGTGCTCATCGTACGTCTTATCACTTTTCCTTCCCGTTGCAAGGGCCCATTGCTGTGTGTGCGGCTATGGAAATGCTGATGCTATGGCAACTCTTCACTTCCCCTTCACCCTTCCCCCTAATCAGGGATACTCAAATGGCGCACTCACCGCGTCGATGCACCCCTTAATACCAGCGCCTCTTCGTACCACGCACGTCTTGATATCCTACCCGCTAGGCCCGCGCGGGCTGCTCACCGCATTCCGCACACGGACGTACCAGCGTGCACTCGAAGACCTTGTGCGGCAGCCAGAGGCGCGCGTATTGCTGTGCCAAGGTGATGCGGACGATTTTACGGGTGCCGAGGATTACGACGCGTGGGCTGAGGCGCTGGGGAAACTAGCCGTGGAGAGCGATGGCCCTGGCCAGGGCGAAGGTGAGGGTGAAGAAGGGCAACGGGAGGCAGATGGTAAAGAGGAGGGCGATGCGGAGGACGAGGGCGAGAGTGGGTCAGCTGATCGGGGAGGAAATGGGCTGGAAGTGGTGAGGATACCTGCCGCGTCGCATTTCTGGGGTGGCCAGGCGATGAGAGGGCTGATAGAGGCTGTGACCCAATTCCTGACATAGGCTGAGAGAAGGATGGGTAAGTACCAACCCCGCCACAATTCACCAAGGTTGTGAAATTGAGGGTGAATCTCCTAGGGTATTCGGTAAGGGATTCTTTTCATCGTGCGCCGGTTGTGATGAGAACGAGCTTGGGTGCGTGGATGGACTTCATACTCCCTTCCCAGTCACTCACGGTGTGGTTCACTTAGTGTATGGTTACCGTATTGTCAGTCTTGACCTGCTATATTTACGCTCCCCCATGTTGTATCCATTTCACAAGGGTCTTCGCACTCCTGATTGCCACAGAGCCTGCTACTACAATGGCCATGTTACTGATTGATGCATCTTCAGTGACAGACGAAAACCTGTTGGTCATCGGTACAGGGGCTGATCAGGCATTCCCACCCCCTCCGCCGTCACCTCACCTCACCTGATGTGCATCACTGCTTTTGCCAAGACCTTGAATGAATCATGCATCCTCGGCATTTACGTCTCACCGCCCAACACCGCCGTACGCAAAGTAATTTCTGCACGCCAAGACAATGCTGAGATTCCCACAGGGCTTGCAAATCTGTGATGTGTGTAAACGTAGCGAAAGACTCCAACAATAATGCTATCGTCACACAGTGAAAGGATACCTTGTATCATACGCCTGTGATGCTATAAAACCCATCAACTTTTTGGGTATTAGGGATATCAATGTGGCCCTGGCCTGGCAACGGGTCAGTGCGCCCTATTTCCGCCGATAACAATTTAATGGGAAGTGTACTGTATGGTTTGCCTTGGCATGTAACCTTCGAATTTAGTTCTCCAGTGAGAACAAAAGCGAAAGCCGCGACGTTTTTGGCAGGTCGCCGCCCAACTTACGTTCGGTTTACCCCAAAAGGTCCAATACCCGCAACTGTACTACTTTTTGATCCCCTTTTGAGCGATGGTATGGCATCACACAGCACAACGACTACCCAGCAGTTCGATTAAACAGACATTGAAGCTATCAATAATATTGACATCCATCCGATCGGTAGGCGTCGAGATCCTCAGGCCTCAGCTCCAATCAACAGCCAGGAGGATTTCCAAAGCGTGAATAACTTCACAGAGCTGTACTGTGTGATTCAGCACGCTACGTGGCATGCTTGATAATTGATCAGGCATCCCTGATTATCGGAGTATGAGCATGAGTACCCTACCCACGCCCTGACCGGGAAACCAAACATCCGTACCTGGATGATTCATGCATCATACTCAAATTTATGTCGAGTTTCCAGTTCCCCTCAGCTCTCAGAAACATGCGGCAACGGCACGCATCACGCCCCGGGCAGATACGTAAGGGGTCCCTCGTTGCGTGAAGGTCTGTGCAACTCTGGGTACGAGAGGCCGCTGCACCGAACTATATGGCGTGCCAGTGGTATGTAACACGATGCCAAATAATACTCTTCTCCTTTCTGGCGCTACCCTCGATCCATTATTCGGGGGTAGCCATGGAATTCCGAGGGCACAAAGATGAACCCCGGCGTAAGCACTGCCTCGGTGGCGTGGGTCCAAAAGTGGATGACGCAACCCTCTTCCCGTTTGTTGCCTTGGTTCTGAGCGCGATTGGGCAGCAGGAGCGATTAAACAGACCCCGTTCTTCGATTCATCTCCTCAGCCGCAATCGACACCACAGATTTGTGCCGTGCCTCACCCACGGTTCACACGTTCAACAACCTTGGAGCGAGCGAATAAGATCCGAGATCCCGGCGGAGTCGTATTCAAAAATTTATTACGTAGAGTTGCACAGCCCCCGGTCTACGGCCCCGGCCCTGTACGGCCTCAGTTCAGGTTGAGACGACAACGACCAACAACACGGTAAGCCGAGGTGCTCGGCCTCTCTGAGTCCATCGACGTATTTCACGAACCCCCTCTTCAATAATGGCCACGACAATAGATGGCTGGCCCATGGACAAGGACAAGGGCAAGGTACGTACTAGAAATTGCAAATTGTATGGCGCAAGTTGGAGCGGGGTGCGCCACGGGAACACCGAATCGGCAAATGGACAGTTTTAAAAGGAACACACTGAAAGAACCTGCGTGAGTCACCGAAAAAGCAAGACTCCAAGTTCCAGAAGGCATGCAGAAAAAAAAAAATCTAGCTAGAGATCAAACAGGGGACTAGTTGGGTTGCCTCTTATGTTTAAAGCCACTGCGCAGTTTTTTTTCTTTTTTTTTTTTCAGGGGAAGTGGCCAATCCTTTCCGTGTGGCGAGGTGTGGAAGAAAAGGTGCAGGAGCATTTCCCGCGTCCCGCGCACCTCTTGGCTATGCGGCTATGCAAGATGTTTGCAATGCTACATAAGCTCCACATTATTCTAACTGTTCCCAGAGATGCCGAAAGCCGAGGGAGACAGTTGACACACGCCCACCTACTAACGTGTAAGGAAAAGCTCCCGCGTTCCGCGAGGGACATCCATTTTCTTATTCACATATCCCGCCTCCAAGAGATGCCAGATGCCGCGCGGCCGCGCGGGTCACAACAATTGGCATTGATCGTTGCGCTGTCAAGCACCGGCTCCTTGGTCCTAGTAATGCTGTTCAGTTTTGCGCAGTATGCCCTAGGATCCCCGGAATGAGGGAGGTGAGTGAGACGGTATGGGCGGTGGTCCAGTGTCCGGCTAGATGACACGGCCCTCGGCCACGAGGGTAGGGTAAGGCGTTGCATTTGTTTCAATTCCGAGAGCTACGGGGAAAGAACTTGCGGTATGCAGTACGATGACAAGGCCGGTGAGGGGAGGAAAGCGAAGCACTGTGCCGCCAAAGTCATACCAGTGCACTCGCTTCAATTCAATGATACGTATATGTAGCGGTGCACATACGGTTTTAGGGGATTTTTCTCGGGTTAGTAACTGCACTTGCACCTGCAGCGAATGTGTCAGAAGCGGACATATTTTGCGCCGTGGAATCGATGCCATCTCCAGTGCGAACACATCGCGCCACGTCAGCCGCTGTACAGCGCGATGTAGTAAGCCGGAGGAACGAATGAAAACAGGGGGGATGCACATACATTCGTTCTTAATCACTGTTGTACTCAAGGATCATGTATAACCTGCTGAATAATAGACGGCACATTCTTCATTTTTGGGAGAAATATCTAAGTATTGTGCTGGCATACTACAGTATAGTATATAAAATAAGCAGAAACAAAATAAAGACTGGAGTATCGTCATTGTGAACCACATGAGATTTGAGGATGCGCCCAATGCTACGCCCAGTCCACATGAACGCACAGCATCGGATGTGGATAGTTTTCCGCTGAGCCGACAGTCCATAAAATGTGCGAGTCACGCCTCAGTAGTTTTTGACAATAACCATAAAATCCGGTGCGTCTTCCGAGTTCCGAGACTGTTAACAAGAACCGAAGTAAGAAAAGTGTTCCGATCATGCCTATCCGGAGTATGCGTTGCCGGGTCGCAACCGAGCACAAACGTCATGCAACCAACAGGCACAAGTTAGGCGTACATTAGAGGTATTGGCACCAAGGCAATTCTGTGTATAGACGGTGTTCGAGTGGTGGGTACGATGGATACGGCACCACTAGGGACTGTAATGGTGCCACGTCACGAAAGATTGTAAGAGGCTGTGTCCTTGTGATAAGCAAGCCGGGGTAAAAATGTGAGACGCTTTGGGAATGAGCCGTCACGCGAGAAACGAAGTGAGGTTGATCAGCAGGATGGCCCACATACAGGTCTCATTGGCCGCCAGTAACACCGGATGGATGGGTGTCAGAGAATTGGCCCAGACAATAGAATCCGCGTCAAGTCCTCGTATTTAGGCTGTAATAACAAATATATCTTGTAACCTCGAGGAAGGGGTGCGATGTTGCTTTGACTGTCGTCCACGTCCACGCATGATCCGCGCTGTTACCTGGCCGTCAACACGTGACATCAAGTCGAAGCCGTAGGGGGTGGATGGGCTTGGCGTCGGCTAGGGCAAAAAGGGCAAAGAGAGGAAAGTGTGTGAGATGGAGATCGTCGACACATCGCTTTATCACTGCGGTTTTTGTGCTATGTGGTTGGGGGGGTTGGGACACAGGGACATCCGAAATTGGAAATACAAAACAGTCCCACGAGGAACGCCAAGCCAGGATATGCCGATGCCAAGACTTTCCAAGTTGAGGCGATGCACAGCCTCGAACACGAAAGCGACCGTCTCATGCTTTTATCCCTGCGCGTTTTTCCGTCCTTTCCACTTGCTTTCCCCCGCCGTGGCGCTCAGTGATATGGCGTCTGATGACCTTGACATCCCTCAGATTGCTGTAGTCGGTGTCCAAGACGACAACCATTCCACTATTTCCCTATACACCCTTCCCTCCCCCTCAGATGCCTCCCAGTCCCCTACACCCTCAATGTACGCCACGTCGCCGACCGCACATCCACTCCAGGGTTATCTCTCTCCTACCCCAATTCTCAGGTCGATGCGAAATTCTTTGGACCCCATTGCTTCTTCCGCGTCGCATACATCCGAGGCTGAGACGTCATCATTCCAACCGCCACCCTCTCCCACGCTCACTGCGCACTCTTCGGGTTCTATTCGTTTCGTAACTTCGACAGCGTTGCGTGATAATAATCCTGAGGAACATGACGGATTATCTACTTTGCATCTTGCTCCTCCCTCTCACGGTCATCGCCGAAAGCCCAGCGTTGGCACCGTGTCCAGCATTGGCAGTAGTTCAACTGACCGCGATGTCGAGGACAATCTGAGTGTTCGGCTCATCCCACTTCCCTCCGCTCATTCGGACGCGACTAGCACACTCCCTTCTCCTACCTATACTCATGTCGATGCCGCGTCAGACGCGGGATCACGTCCTCCATCCGCTACTAGTTTTTTCAGAAAGACTCTACATCGCGTCCGGCGCCCGTCTCCCTCTCCCAGTCGTGAAACGGATACAGGCTCTGATACAACGCGAAATGATGGTCAGAGAGGGGATAATGCAGACGTCAAGCGCGATGGACCTCAACTCGCACGGCCTGCCGTGTTGGATCTCAAACAAGAAGCCGATTTGAATGTCCATCCCTTTGCATTCAAACCACTTCAGCTCGCGAGTCTTGTTGACCCAAAGAGCTTGGAGACCCTTGAAAGCATTGGCGGGGTTGATGCAGTACTCCGTGGTCTTGGGACGCATCCCATTCACGGTCTGACCACCAAAGCCGGGACGACTTCAAGTCATCCTGGTTCACCTGATCCAACTAATCCCGATATTAAGGAGTCCCCTACCGCAGATGAGGGTCTGCCAAAACCAAATATCACGATTACATCGCCTGCTGGTGTACCTGAAGGACTGCATAGTACAGCTAGCCTTGGAGATGGTTCGGGCGTGAGCCTTCCCGCGGTCTCTCCGTCGCCAGAAGACGTATACAGAACCTCTATTGAGGACAGGCAACGAATTTTTGGTCAGAACGTCGTCCCTCAGCGCCCGAGCAAAACCTTACTCAGTTTAATGTGGCTGGCGCTCCAGGACAAAACCTTAGTAAGTTAAAAGTGATCCACGTTTCTAGCTCTCGATCCTGATGACGCTTTCCGTAGATTCTGCTGTCGATCGCCGCCATGATATCCCTTTCGCTTGGCTTATTCCAAGACTTCGGCACAAAACGCCCTGAAGGGGATCCCCCAGTGGATTGGGTAGAGGGAGTTACTATTCTTGTCGCGGTTCTTATCGTTGTTCTCGTCGGGTCGCTCAATGACTGGCAAAAGGAGAAGCAGTTCAAGGTGCTCAACGAGAAAAAGGAAGAACGTTTCGTCAAGGTTGTCCGTGACGGCCGAGAACAACTGATCGATGTACACAGTATAGTCGTGGGTGACATTGTGAGACTTGAGTCAGGCGACATTATCCCTTGCGATGGAATATTCCTCTCTGGCCATAATATACGCTGCGATGAGTCTGGCGCGACTGGCGAGTCGGATACGATCAAGAAGCTTTCCTACCGGGAGTGTATCGCCCTTCGGGATAGGCGGCTCGCGGAATTTGATCCTGACGGTTCTTTTGTTGATGACGGTGAGAGTACTCGCGGTTCGAGGAGGAACCTCAATCTTTCAGGCTTGGATTTGCTCGGTCATACGGACTGCTTTGTAGTCAGTGGATGCAAGGTTACCGAAGGGATTGGCTCTTTCATAGTCATTGCTGTCGGGACGAAAAGTTTCAATGGCCGTGTCTTGATGGGTTTGTCCCCTCTTTCTCCTTGCCTGTGTGTTCTCTGACGAGGCAGTGACCTGTAGCTCTACGCCGTGATTCAGAGAACACGCCTCTGCAACTCAAGCTGAACCGCCTGGCTGAGGTCATCGCGAAGTTTGGAAGTATTGTCGCTGGGCTCCTTTTCGTCGCACTCATGATTCGGTTCTTCGTTGAACTTCGTACTAAGAATCCCCCAAGGTGATTCCAGCGTCATAGCCCGTTTTCTTTTCGCGAGTCACTCATCTTTACGAACTGAAAGGACATCGAATGAAAAAGGGATTCTTTTTGTCCAAATCCTGGTCATTGCCGTTACCATCGTAGTCGTCGCGGTTCCTGAAGGTACTTGAAACCGTCCCTGATTCAGTTTCTCTGATTATGACGTCACCTGTCAAACGCAGGCCTTCCCCTTGCTGTCACATTGGCCTTGGCTTTTGCAACAAAGCGAATGACAAAGGAAAATTTACTGGTTCGTGTGCTTGGATCATGCGAGACGATGGCAAATGCCTCGGTCATCTGCACCGATAAGACTGGGACTCTTACCCAGAACGAGATGACCGTTGTCGCTGGCTCTGTCGGAATTCACGCCAAATTTGTTAGGAGGCTTGAAGAGCATCCGGCAAGGGCAAGCAACGAAGACAAGAACGGTTCAAATGCGAGGGACTGGGCCATCGATCTATCCAATCTTAATGCTGCTCTTACCCCCCAGCTAGTGGAACTATTAAACGCCTCTATTGCCATCAATTCGACGGCATTTGAGGACGTGGATCCAGAGTCTGGCGCACCCGTATTTATCGGAAGTAAGACTGAGACGGCATTGCTAAAGTTTGCGAAGACGCTTGATTGGGCAAATTACAAGGGCATACGCGATGCCGCCAATGTTGTCCAGATGATCCCATTTTCAAGCGAACGCAAGTCGATGGGGTGTATCGTACAACTTCCAGATGGCATCCACCGCCTGTACATTAAAGGTGCCAGCGAAATTCTTACGCGGAAGTGCACGCGCCATGTGGTTGTATATCGCGATGGAGCGAACGAGATTTCACACACCGATGCAATTGAGACGGCGCCGATTGGGGAGACGGAAGAGGACAACATCTCGCGTACGATCACAGTTTATGGCTCTCAGGCGCTGCGCACCATTGCGTTGTGTTATCGGGACTTCAAACGCTGGCCCCCAAAGGGCGTGCAGCTTATGGACGATGGGGAGGTAAGAGACACCCTCCTTATTGGAAAGCTCAACGGCTGACTAGCTTGGACAAGGCCGAGTATAATGATTTGGCTACTGACCTCACGCTTATTGGCATTACCGGCATCGAAGATCCTCTCCGAAATGGTGTTCGACAAGCTGTGACCAAATGTAAAAGGGCCGGCGTCCGTGTGATGATGTGTACAGGAGACAACGTACTCACTGCCCGGTCGATCGCGCAGCAATGCGGCATCTACACTGCGGGAGGTATTATCATGGAAGGGCCTCATTTCCGTTCGCTCGCGCCAGATATCATGAAAGCTATTGTGCCGCGGTTGCAGGTCCTCGCACGGTCTTCGCCTGACGATAAGCAACTCCTGGTCGAAACGCTCAAGGAGCGTGGGGACATTGTTGGCGTTACTGGCGACGGTACCAACGATGGACCTGCTCTCAAGACAGCCCACGTGGGATTCTCTATGGGCATCACAGGAACAGAGGTGGCCAAGGAGGCATCGGACATTATCTTGATGGATGACAATTTCTCGTCGATTGTCAAGGCTATCATGTGGGGCCGGTGCGTTAACGACGCAGTGCGCAAATTTCTCCAATTCCAGCTCACGACCAACGTTACGGCCGTCGTCATTACGTCCATCACTGCTGTTGCATCATCAGGAGAGGAAGGAGCCCTCACCGCCGTGCAGCTTCTTTGGATTAACCTCATCATGGACACCTTCGCCGCGCTTGCGCTTGCGACGGACCCTGCCTCGGAAGTCCTGCTCAATCGCAACCCCGACAAGAAAACGGACCCATTGTTCACTGTCGACATGCTCAAACAGATCTCTGGCCAATCTGCATACCAGATTGTCATCATCCTCATCTTCAATTTCCTCGGCTCACGAATTCTTGGATTTCATCGTCTCGACGATTCTGCGCAGCAGAAACACCAGAATACAGTGATTCAGACGCTTGTCTTCAATGCATATGTTTTCGCCCAGATCTGCAACTCGTTTAATTGCCGCCGCCTGGACAGAAAATTGAACGTCTTTGAAGGTGTTTTGAAGAATTGGTACTTCATGGCCATTACTTTCATTGGTTCGTCCCTCCTGTTTTGTTTTGTGTTTTGTCTAAAAATTCTCAACAGAGGTTGCTGTCCAAATACTGATCTGCTTCGTTGGTGGTGCAGCCTTTCAGGTCACCCGTATGGGTGGCCGGGAATGGGGCATCTCACTTGCCCTTGGTGTCATTGCGATTCCACTTGGTGCCCTTATCCGTCTCATTCCCAACGAGCCTTGCAAGCGTGTCTTCGAGAGGCTACGGCTGCTACCCAAACCGGAGGCATCGCCTACGATCTTCCCGGATGCCGAACCCGGTTTTTCGTTTGCCCAAGAACAGGTTCGCGACAATTTAAGCACATTCGCCACACTCCGCGGTGGCCGCATGCGCGGATCATCGTTTGTCGGGCAGAGTCGTTCGGCGGGTCCCGATTCTGCGAGTCCACATGTCGTGTAGGTGTTGCCCGAGTAGTTTGAGAACCACCGCATTGATGCCTTCTCTCATTTTCAGTTCTGGGCTGTTAGCGGTGTTCCCCATGCTGGTGACTTCTCATGTTGTTGCCTCCAACTGGGAGCCCCGTGTTCGCGGCTCGCTCTCAGATCCTGCTGGCTTTGACCCATCGAGATCATCTGCTGCCCTCTGGGAAAATCAGTTTGAAGTACATCCGGACACGCCCCACAATGATCCTGTGTTCAGATTACTTGGCGCAGCATCAAGGCCGCTGACGCCACGGTAAGGCATTCTAACACGATTTTAAGGCGTCAGAATTGGGCTTTGGCGTGTGGCGGCATCGCCATATCTCTCGTCAACCCCCCCCCTTTTCTTTAAATCTCAGTCGGTGGCGCTTGTGAGAGCCTGTGCACGACACGGTGGACTTGCCCGTGTTCTCTGTAACTGTGACACTGTATTAAACACCGCCCCGCCACGATCGTAACAGGTTATTGTGACCTGGTCCACCAAGACCGCTTCCGCCGAATATTTGGCGGGAGTCATGCATTCCTCTTTCATTATCATGATCAACGTTCAACCACAATGCAGACACGATATGTCAGGTTGCGCGAGATAGCTTTAATAATACGTTCCCTTTTCATTTCATCATCCACAATTGGTTTTAATCGAATTTTACATAGCTGTCTAGTTTATGTTATTATTGCACTTAGACCCATCATACAAGCTTACATTTTGATCCTACATAGAAACAAGTTGTAGCTGTATATGCTTATGCTAGTACGGCAATGATGAAAAGATGTGCCACTCTACGACGACCGGCTCGTTGGTTGCTGGAGACAGCGAGGTGGGAGAGTTGCCTTATTGGTCATGCCGCGCTTTGTTCGCCACAGGCGAGGACACAGCAACTGAACAGGCGTCGGTCAACACGGTGACCAACTTCCCTTTTCTTCTACTCTCTCCTTCCATCTTAATACATCTGTACTCGCCCAGGATGTAAGTCCCTTCTCATCGAATGTCTTATGTTCAGCCTTGCCATCTGATCCTCTGATCGTTCCGACTCGCCGGTAGGCCTTTGCCCGACGAACGACCACGTCAATCCGTCGCAAACCTCATCGGGCGCTTTGAGCAGCAACAGAAGCGTCAGCCTACCTCCTCAGGCCCACCGTCACGCACCGCTAGTTCCACTTCCAACAATGCAGGCGATCCCGCGAAAGAAGAGCAGCGCATCGCCCGCGAGTGGCCCCCAGTCAAGGCGAACGCGAATGGCACGGCAGCAAGTGCAACAGGTTCTGGCACCCCGCCGCTACCGACGTCATCCGCACCCTTACGCGGCACAAGTGCCACGCTGGCACCCCCTGCATCTGCCGACGGCACATCCCATGAGCAAGCATCACCCCCATTAGAACCTGCTACGCCTCCTGGCGAGGTTTTGTCGACCGTTGACGGTCCAGGAACTGTCGTCGCGTACGACACGGCAGCCCCAGCCCCAGCCCCAGCCCCAGCCCCAGCCCCCGCCTCACCTACTGTGCCTACTCCCGCGCCTGCTGTAAAGTCTCGGACATCTGCTTCTACATCACGCGCATCCACGGCACCACCCAAACCCACCAAGACTCCAGCATCCCCCTCAAAATCGACGTCCTCCCACGGCCCAAGTGTGCGATCGTCCGCAGCAGCAGCGACGACGATCGCGGCCCGCGCCGTACGCTCCAAAACTCCCACGCCGCGCACGCCATCGAAGGGCGCAGGCATCCGCAGCGCCCCATCCACGCTCCCCCGCACTACCACCGCCGCCACCGCCAAGACTCTCACGACATCCGCAACCACGACCCCCCGTCCAAAGACGCCCAGTTCCCGTCCGAAGACACCATCAGCAAAGAGCGCGGCGGCGGGTGCGCGGCCTTCGCTCCCCACATCCGGCTTGTTCGCCCCGACCGCCGCGTCGCTAGCCAAGGCGCGCAACGCGGCACCGCCGCCGCCACCGCCGAGCGTGCCGCGCAAAGTCGATCTGTCGCGGTTGAGTAAGCCTACGGCAGCCTCGGCAGGTAAAATCCGCACCGCCACCACCGTCATTTCGCCCCCACGGCCGACACCGCCTGGTCGTGGGACGGCGGCGAAGCGGGGGACGGGCGTGCCTTCGCGCGGTGCTGCTTCTGCACGTGGTGGGGCTCATACGGAGTCGAAGAAGGCTGCCGTGGAGCCTGCGGCTATCACTGCGGAAGGCGCGGCTGGGGGGGAATTAGATTTAGCAGGGAATGTAGTGGCTGACACTGCGGCAGCCGATTCTACGGGATCGGGACAGGAGCACTCTGAAGCGGCGGTAGAGGAACAACAATCCCCTCAAGAAGTGGAGGGAGTGGAGGATAGTCACGACGAAAGTGCGGGACACGAGGGACAGACTTACGATGAGGCGAACCACGAAGACTCACCACCATCGGAAGCGGCTGATACCACGGCAAACTCAGATGCCGACCCTGCGCAGTCACAAAGTCCAACCGCGGAGGATCATCCAGACGCGGGAGAGGAGGTTATATCAGAGCTGCCCGCTCCTCTAGGTGAGGGAGACGCGGAACATTCTGTTCTTTCCGAGACAGAAGCTGAGGCTGCATCGGAGCACAAGCCTGAGGCTGCATCGAAAGTGACAGAGCTCGAGGCAAGGTTGGACGATGTCAAACCGCGACAGCCCGCTGTTGACGATGAGCTGGAAGGTGTGGTAAAGATGCTCCAAGGAGGCCAGTCCTTTCCGTCGTCCGTACATCTTGACGTGGCTGGCGAGATTCCGGATGAAGATTAGGGACATTGGCTCGTGGTCGGTTGGACACGCAGCCCGGTGAAAGAGGGTCCCTGGATCAGTGTGCCCCTCCTTTCTCTTTTTCTGGGTTCGGAGAGTTATTTCGCGATTCATAGGCAAAGTCTTTCATATGGAACTGTCCGTTCTTTCGTTTTCGTATATCGTATTTAGATATCCCAGTCTATAATACTATCCTTCTCACGTTTCTCTCTTTCCTAGTAGTTTCTTTTTACGGGCCCAGACCTGGCTTGAAAGAATGGAGGTTAATTTGAGTGAAAATGGATATGATATGACCGTCCGCGGGGTTCGCTTGTCGTCACGCTCGAGCAACACTGCCACGACCGTCGTTGGGGAAATCAACACAGCTGCTGATTGGACTCAGCGCTCCTCCTCATTTTTTTCTTCCTTACCATCACTTCCCTCTCTCTCACTTCCTCCTCTTCCTTTACCTCCTAGAGAGATGCATGTGGGAGTAAGCGCGCGGACATTTGGCCTTCTGGTCACCCTCGCTGGTTTCTTGGTTTTTGTCGCCGCGTCTCCCCTCGACCTTGCAAATGATTCACCAGCTCTTAACGCCTTCCACCCCCGTCAAGCGCCCCGAGCAGGACCTGCTGCTGCTGCTGCTACAACGAATACCGCACCGGCGGAAACAACAGCAACCACGGCGTCGCAGGCCTCGGCGACAAGCGAGACGCCCACCTCGCCAACCTCATCGACAGCTCAAACCTCCTCTGCACAAACGTCGCAGCAGCAGACCACTACACAGCAACAGACCGCAGCGTCGACTACCACCACCTCATCCGCCAATACCGCCTCCAGCCAAACAGCCACGCCGACGGCGATCACCTCGGCCATCGTCACGACGAATCAAGGCGGCCAGGTCGTCACCTCCGTAGTCGTCATCACCGACTCGGCGTCCTCCTCGGCCGCACCTTCGCAGTCCTCAGCCGCCAGTAACTCTTCCCCCAGCAGCGGCTCTGGCATTTCGTCGTCCACCATCATTGGGCTTTCCGTTGCTGGTGGTGTTGCAGTGATTATTATCATCGGTTTCTTCGTGTGGAAGTTTAGCCGGAAGCGGAATGGCGACTTCGATTCGAGTACGTGAACATCCTCCTGCGCACCGCGCTTCTTCCTCGCTACCATCACAACCTCGTGCTGATCTGACCCTCGACCCCGTTCAACAACTACAGACGAAGAAATTAAATGGCCAGAGCTCAACGCTCACGATACAGCCGTTCCCCTGCCAACAAACCGCACGGGCGGGGCGGGGTTTGATACCGCTGGGGATGCAGGCCGAAGCTCCATCGGGTATGCGCCCTCCACGGCAGCCAACTCGATGGCCGACCTCAACGACCCGTACGCAGTCCCGCCGCTGCCGCCGAACGACCCGAACCAGACGTTCCGCGACGACCCAGGCTCGGCCCTCTACGACCCGTACTACGGGCCCGTCCCCAACACGTTCAACCAGGTCGGCCCAGGCGAGTCGATCCCGATGACGCAGTTCGCCGGGCGTCGCTCGCCGGGCCCTGGCCTTGCGTTTGGCGCCGACGTCGGTGGGCGTGTCTCGCCTGGTCCACAGGTGGCTTATGCTGGTGGGCGCGCGTCCCCTGGACCGAGGGCGCCGTACGCGGGTGGAAGGGTATCGCCTGGTCCGCAGGCGGCATATGGTGGTAATGCTTATGGCCCGCGTTAGGACGCCACGATATACAGTACACTTCCTGCCAACGACTCTCCCTCTCATCTCACGTAGCATCATCATGCAATTTACTTATTCTGGCAGGCCTGGTCGAAAAAACTTTTATTCCTTCTCCAATATTTTTTTTTTCTCTGTTCTCTTGTCTTATTTCACTTGCACTGCCATGGGGACGCTCGCGCGCTCTAAGTGCGTGCGATTCTTTCGTTATCAGGCCGCGCTTGCTTAGACACGATTTTGCGCATCTATTCAGCCGTGAACACTCTTCCTCTGCACTGCGCTCACACAGCCCTCGTCTCTTGTCTTCTGCACTACGTCTCTAGCATTAACGAAATATCATATATAATACATGCCAATGTACGAAGACTACGACGGGGGGCAGGTTATCAGATCAGTGATGATGTGAATGTGATGATGATGATGATCGATCGGGCCGGCGGCGCTGCTTCCGTGACGTGTTATGGCCCTGCTGTCAAGCCAAGACTCTTGGCATGTTCCTGCGCATGCGTGGAAGAAAAGAAATTCCTTCAAGCAAGCACGAAGCACGGTGAGGTGTGCGTGTGCGGAGCGTTTCTTTATTTTTGCGTGTCCGTGTATCGAAATCGGAACGCCGTAATACGCCTATGCTTCGGCCGCGGCGCCCACCGCCCGTGTAAAATCAAGACAAGGGTCATCATGCATGCATCATACATCATGATGAATGATGTGGCGCATCGTGCATAGCTGCCACGGCCAACGCCCACGCACGCACACTGATTCCAGGCGCTCTCAAAGGGCTCACGGCACGGGACACAGACAGATATGGTCATGTCAAGTCGACCGACCCACCGGCACTGGCAACGCCGCGGCGAGGAACTGAGACCGAGCGAACATCGAGCTGGAAACGCACCTTATCATCCCGGCGTTGTCTTGTTTCTGCCATCACCAGTAAGATATGAAACGATGCCTTTTTTTCATTTTAAAATTCATCCTGCATGGTATTGCCGAGAGGCCGAACTTGGAGATTCGGAGTTCGTAAAAGCAAATGCGGAACTCAACCGCCGCTCCACGTGTACGGTACTGTGAATGCCGAACAACACTGCTGTTTCTTCGGATATAGCCTGGGCTCGCGCGGTCCTGGAGAAGATGAATGAAACGTCCGAGGACGAAAGAAAGGAAATTGCCTTACCATAATCCGAGTCGCACCAGCGGCCCGGGTGACTTCCGATATATATCGAGGTCGTCAGCCCGGTCGTTAGTACGACATACTGCGCGACACTGTAAGTTGCTGTGACATAGTAATTTGCAAAGAGATGCCCCAAGTCTGTCCACAATCGGGACGGATCTATCTTGTACAGTTGGAAAGAAGGCTACTACTAGTAAAATATCTTTGATAGTGCGTACATACAACATTGAAGCCATCCCGAGGAAACTCGAACTAGATGATGATAGTAGATGATATAAAACGCGAGTCACCATATAACTAAACTGAGGATCGGGTGATGACCTCAGGGAAGGGCTTTTGGCAAGAGCCCCAGCTGTTTGAAAATACGACCACAAGGCTCATTAGGTATCACGCGGATAAGGGCACCGAGCAGGAGAGAAATGAAACCAAAGGCAATGGAGATAATCAACTCTCCACTGTAGATACGATCAATCTGGAAGGTGTGGCGAGCGAAAACGCAGATCAAGACATGCATCCAAACCTCTGTTTGAAGGTGTAAATGGGTCAATGGAGTTGCGAAAATATGAACACGAACCAATGAAGACTATCAGCAAGACACGCCGATCATCTAAAATGCCATCGAAGACGTTTAACTTCCTGTCGAGGCGGCGGCTATTGAGAGTGTTAAAAATCTGAGCGAAAACAAACGCATTGAAAACAAGTGTTTGAGTCGAACCGCTGTAGCCATGTTGGTGCCCTAAAATTTGTGCGCCGAAGAGAGGAAGACAAAGGACGATGATGGTCTGATAAGCCAAGTGACCAAGGATGTGTTTGATCATGTCAACAGTGAATAGCGAACCCATCTTGTTAGGTTGGCGCATAAGCAAGGCCGGTGTCGGTCGTTCTGTCGCTAGCGCCAAAACGGCAAGGAAATCCACGATGGCGAGGATCCAAAATAACTGCACTACATTCGGCGCCATTGAAGGCAGCCTCGGAAATGACGAAGAGGCTAACATAGCGATGATCACCGCGATCTTGGCTGGCATCTGATGTTGCACGATCTTGCGGACAGAATCGTTCCAACAACGGCTCCACATGATGGCTCGGACGATCGACGAAAAGTTGTCGTCCATCAGAATGATGTCGGCCGCCTCCTTTGTCACCTCGGTTCCGCCGATACCCATAGAGAGCCCAACGTGGGCGGCGTCCAGAGCTGGCCCATCATTCGTGCCATCGCCAGCGACGCAAACGACTTCGTCGAGTTCTTTGAGCGTTTCAACGAGAAGGCGCTTGTCCTCAGGCGTGCAGCGCGCGAGGATCTGCAACCGCGGCGCGATGGCTTTTAGATCATCTGGCGCGAGCGCGCGGAAGCGTGCTCCTTCCATGATGGTACCTCCAGGGGTATGGATGCCGCATTGCTGCGCGATCGACCAAGCCGTGAGCACATTGTCCCCAGTACACATCGTCACCCGAACGCCAGCCTGGTTACAGTTGGCCACGGCTTCTTGAACACCCTCTCGGAGAGGATCCTCGATGCCGACAATGGCAATAAGTGTGAGATCAGTTGCAAGATCGTCATATTCAACCTGCCAATTTGGTCAGTCACTGGTAAATGTGGAGCGTTCATGCTGGAAAACTCTCGCTCGCCTCGCCATTGTCCCCCACCCTCGCACCCTTGGGAGGCCAGTGGCTGAAGTCACGATAACACAGCGCGATTGTGCGGAGCGTTTGGGAAGCGTACAACTCGACTGTATAGGAGATGTCATATTTTTCAGTCTCGCCAATCGGCACAGCCTCGACTCCATTACCACTCGGGGCTCCGTTTGATGTGTCGCGATAAACAACCACATGGCGTGTGCATTCCTGCGTCAGGATCTCGCTCGCCCCCTTGATAAAGAGACGGTAACCGCGATCTGGAAGCTTCACGACGCATCCCACGGACTTGTGATCACTTGAAAATGGGATCGTCTGCACGACCTTGAAAGCTTCGCGGGTGACCTCGAAGCCCGCCCAACCGAGCTCTTTTGCAAACTTCAAGAGAGCAGTATCTGTCTTACTTCCGGTAAACACGGTCACACCGCTCTCGGGATCCACGTCCTCGGATGCGGTCGAGTTAACGACGATAGAAACTTTGAATAGATCTACGAGCTGGGGAGTGAGAGCCGAGTTAACATTAGACAAATCGATGGCAAAGCCAACGTCGTTCGAATTTGGGCTAGCCCTTGCTTTGTTACTTGTCCACTCGCGGATGTTGTGCAGGTTTCTGACAAACTTTGTGCAGACACCGATGGACGCAGCAACCACGGTCATCTCGTTCTGGGTTAGAGTCCCGGTCTTATCGGTGCAGATAACAGAGACATCCGCGAGGGTCTCGCACGATTTAAGACTGCGGACGGACAAATTCTCCTTTGTCATCTGTTTCGTCGCAAAGGCTGAAGTCAACGTAATGGCGAATGGGAGTCCTGTTTATCGATGCATGAGACGTCATGGTCGATATTGAATGATTGGGTGGAATGTACCAGTCACAGCACTGATGAAAAGTTGCACGAGAGCGAAGATACTTTTACACGCCGTCCTAGGAAGCAGGTAAGCGCTCTCCCTTTCTGACATATGAGATACTAAAGCAGGAGAATTACCTCTCGGAGTGGCTGATGCTAATCCGAAAGAGGAGAACCAGTAATGCGCACACATAAAACTTCACGATAGGGCCGATAATCTTGGAAACGGTTTCTGCTAGGTCGTTCAGTTTGTGTTGCAAAGGTGTTCTCTCCCAGTCTCCACGGAGGGCTGCTCATTGATATCATGTGTCGTCAGAATGGGCAACACTATGATACCAGTGGAAACGAGACACTGACCTGCTATGATGCGACCATTGCGGCAATGTTTTCCCACGGCTGTAACGACGTAGGAGACAGTGCCGGTGAGGATCCTAGAGCCACTGACGAGGAAACAGTCCTGATCTGTCAGATTTGTGCTAGGAAAGTTCGTCCTGCCTTGTAACCTATTGTTCCCCGAGTTGCCATAGTCGACGCGTACGGGGCGTCTAGCCCGAGCCCGCGCTATACAATCGTCATAAGAGGCCTTCATGATGTCATCTGTATGCCCGGTCATGCCAGACTCGTCGCAGAATATGTTATTCCCATTCCCAGAGAGGAAAATACCATCGCAAGGAATAACTTCGCCTGACTTGAGCACCACTACATCACCCACGACGACCTGTTGTACACCAATTTGTTGTTCGCTGCCGTCACGCAAGACCTTGACGAGACGACGCTCAGGGTTCTTGTCCTCACCGCTGAAATCTTCGAGCTGTCTTTCCCTTTCCCAGTCGTTTCGCGAACCAACCAAGTTGACGATGAGGACAGCGGCAATGGTAGCAACGACCCCGACCCAGTCCAGTGGCGAAGCCTCTGCGAGGGGTGTTATATCAAGGCCCAGGAAGAGACAGAAGGTCAGCAGAAGTACAGTGATGACCGACCATGGAATTGAGGACCACCAACGTCAGCTTGAGATGTAAGAATAGATAGATGACCTCTGCTCACTATTACTAGAGTTTTCACTCTGAGAAGAAAAGGGACCTTGGAGTAAGAGAAATGACTCTGATTGGGACCCGAAGGATGGTGTTCGCCGTCACTGGCAGCCTGAGTGGAAAATGACTCGGATGCATGATGGTGGTGGGGAAGATTGGCAGTCGCGGGATCCAGGTCCCTGATACAGGGAACCCGGGCCGGAGCGGCGGTCGCGGGGTTCGGAAGAGAAGGGAGAAGAAGAGGAGCAAGTAGATTCAGGTTCAAAAGAGATGGAGTATTGTGCTCTTGCGGGTCACAATCGTGCACAAGCATCCCGTTTTCCCATCGATTGGGAGCGGTATCTACTAGGGCATGTGGGGGATGATGATTCGGAGGTTGCGTGTGGGGCGTCTCTGGCACCGGCAAAAGAGGCTCGTGAACCGAAACGTGTGAGTGTCCGGGATACACCTCCGTGGCGAGCACATCGACCACGGCTGCCTGACAGAAGTGAAGGTCAGACGCCATGATACGAACTGTTAAAAGACATGAGTGGGGGACGCGTCAAACACCGGGTACTATCTATAAATATGCTCCCTTCCGTCGCGCGCTACCAGCAGAGGCTGTGCAGTAATGTGGAAAACGGGAAACCCATTCTCTTGGTGTCTGCCCTGCTATGACCGTCCTCATCTTCCAATCTGACAAATCTAACATGTCAGCTCTAGCACGCGACACTGGATTACTGTAAGAGCCGGCTAAATGGGCCAACTACTGTCCCATTACACTGCCTTCAAAAGCCAGGCAAGCTCCCATTTTTCTGGCCTCCACGGAGGTCCCCAATCAAGCCAAAGCCACCGCCGAGCGTGGATCGTGTACACGCCACAGAAAAGCTGTGCCCTGACAGCTCGAGTTTTCGCGTTCTTTCTTCGGGCCGGTGCTGATATCAAGGACATACAGTACAGTTCGTATATTTTAGGACCCTCGGGCTGTGCGACCTATTCTTACATACTGCATCTGACAAAGGACGGTGCCGCTTATTCACGATTTCGTCGCCGCTCACTCACTCAACACAGATCTAGAGGGGGTTCTGGGCCACTTGGGAGCTCATTCTCACGCCCCTGGCGATCTTATGCGGGTTGCTCCCCCAATATTACCGCACTCGTTTCGCGAACGCGAACGTAGGCATTCTAATCAGTCACATAAAGCTGCTCCGATCGATCATTATTCGGCTATTTTACCGAGACCTGGTGGGAAATTCGGTTAGGGTTAGATTTCATTTGCGGTTCTCACCTGTTGGCGTCGTAAAGTAACATGTGGGTCACCACCTTATGGCAGACTTGCTTCTGACAAAATGAAGAAAGGAAACCCGCTGCTCGCGTCAATCTGTCATTTATCCTTGTTGATTCATGCGGTGGTCCCAAACTATCATAGTAGGAGTAGACATTCTCGCGGAGCACCTACTCTTCTCAATACGGTGACGTCGAGTCCTGCTACGGCATATAGGAGACAGGCGACCGCATCGTGGGGGATCAACCGAAGCATCAGCGTCTCAATTTCAGATAAAGGGCCATCGAACAGAGACCTTCTGACCCCTACCCGTCAGTTGTGGGCCCCTGGCATTCTTCGTAGAGCATAGGATTATTGTGTGGCTCACCCAAAAGCGAGCGCAGCACTGCAATTGCTCCAATGCTATGATCTTTTGGTTGTAGCAGTTTGTATCTACCGGAGTGTTTTTTTTTTTACTCGCCTTACGGCATCGCATAGCTATGACTTGTTTTGGAGTTCCGAGTTCCGAGTCCTGGCAGTGAATCGCACAGCCGTGATATCAAAGCAGGAATCTCTATACAAGTTCCGTCGCCTCATGATCTGAATCAATCCTAGCTTGAGGGCCTCGAATGAGCTCCCTCCACGTCAACAACACTGATGCGGCGGATATTGAAAGCCTCACGCCCGGGCCTGTGCTAAAAGTCTATCGTAGCTACACCTCGCTATGATCTGTCATTGCAGCCTTTCTTCCCATAACTGAGCCCCAAATAAGAACCAGTTCGCTTTTTGGATGCTGTTTTTCGGATAACCTTGATCAACGTACAGCACACATTCTCAATCATGCGTGGAGACGCTCGCTGGTCCCCCTCCTTCCATGGCATATGATTTACCTACAATTGCTTGAGTTGAGGACTAGCTAATGCATGTCTTGTGATAGTTAAAAGGGAGATGGGGAGACAATAAAAACAAGCATAGGCCAGAAAGCGAATAAAGAGGAATGTATGCCAGCAAAGGGGACGACAGCGGCGAGCCCACAGAACATCGGCTACATTTCGGGCAATTTAGAAAGGTAATCGTCAGTCCTCCACAAGCTCCGTGAGTCGCAACACGAGGTTCGTCACCAAGGCACCGAGCAAAACAGCACAGAGTATGGTTGGGCCGTACTTGTCGTAGTATACTCCCGCGGCGCGACGTCTGCGCAGCCGCATCTCGCGGTACACAAAAATGCTGGCAGAGTAAACAATCGAGAGCAGCGCCACGAAGGTGAACAGTGCCGCGCAGAAGAGCCCACGCTCGTCCTCTGGCGGGATGAAGTTCAGGAGCGTGGTCGCAATCGTACCAATGTAGATGGAAAAGTGCAGCCAACTCTGAGGGATTAGAAAAAAAAAAGGGACTAAGCGGAGGGGGTGGGAACAGAAGGTGGAGGACACGCACAAGGAACGTCCGCTCGGTGGCAAAGTACACCTTCGGTTCAATACGCACCGGTATGGCGATGCTCTTGCCCGGTGGTGCGCGCCACTCGCGTGTCAGTACACGGTCATCTCCGCTCTCGTTGCTCCGGGGGCTCGTCTGCGCTTCGTCCTCCTCGTGGGCATGTTTGACCGCGCGCAGACGATCCTTGAACCTCTCGTCGAACGCCGAGGACGGCGCAAGCGGGTCGATTGACAGTGTTCGGATACTTGATGACGGCCGCGGCGCGGGTGTAGTTGGCGGCGCAGGCAATACTGGGAGGCACTCACTGCTGAGGGCACGTGAGGGCCCTGGCTGTTGCGCACGTTCTTTGAGTTGCTTTTCGCGGTATGCGATTGCGTCGGCAGCTTGCCCATTCGAAAGGCCGATGCGTGCTCCCTCATCATGTGCAGGCGCTATGTCCATGTGTTCATCCCCTTCGCCTTCGGATAATGGCTCAGCGTATGTTGCTTGCTCTGCCTCAGTTCCTTCGGGTGTGTGCATACCAGAGCTTCGTCGCTCGGAAGGTGTGCGCTGCGAAAGCGGTCGCGAAACGGACTTAAAGCCCGTATCAGGTTTGGTAATGTCGACGTCCACTGGGAGTAATGGTAAAGTAAAGTCAGTGGAGTTTCGAGGGTGTAGGCACGAGACCAACTTTGTGGGAGCCAGAATGGCACGAGATGCACACGGTGTGGAAGGAGAGTTGCGCAACCATGGATGAATTTACTGAACTTGGGCACAGCCTCAACCAGATGCGAATTGACGAGATCCGTGACCCACTGCGGGGGCTCCTGGCCGTATTGTGTTTGGAGCTTGACTTCAAGTACACCATACCTAACGACGCCAAGTTAATCGAGTGCATGGATAGCAGACATGGCATACATACTTGAAAAGTTCGCGGTCTTCAGATGAGAGCTGGTCAAAAGGCCAATCGACGCCTATATCCGTGCGGCGCCAATTGTCGGCCGCGCGCACTCGACCGTCCCAGTTATCCTCACGGACCATTGTAAGCTCGGTGTCAAGGGAGATGCGCACACGAGCGTCGCCAGGAAGTTGGAAAGCAGTGCGATTGTAGAATGTCCGCATGACTATCTCGCTTTGAATGACAAGGCTGGCAACAATCCAGTTATGAGATAACACCCACCGGGCTGTAGTCTGCGCGTAAGCACTGCATATTGCACCTCATTCGCAAGTTGGCACATGCTGTCCACCTCCGCTTCGCTCTTCTTGCCCTTCTCTTTGAGTGCTGCGAATTCTTCGTCCATAGTGTATTCGCCGCGGAGGAATGCGTTCACCTTGTCCTCTTTGATAGGGAAGCGCGCCTTGACCGACTTCTCGCCAGTCCAGTCCTCGCGGTGGGTCTTACGCTCGACAAAGATTTGGGTGTTATTAGTATCTCCGTACCAGCGGAGACGGATTGCTTGTGCGCCTTCTGTCTTCTCGAGGCGGCCCAGATAGAGTTCGAGGTCTTCGTTATCAAAATAGATGGATGTGATAGCCGAGTCTTTAGCTTCGAACTCCTTGTCCGGATTAAATACTAGGACGTTGTCAAGTTAGATGGTGACGATGCTTTAAGGAAAATGTAGATAATGACCAAGAACAGGAAGATGTCGCATAATGGCGAGTTTGAGTGGGATGAGGTTATCAGGGTGTACCCAATATTTTGTCGTCTGTCGAACGAACGCGCTCTGGGACCCGCCGGCAGAGGAATCACCCTGCACGGGATGACCGCGCGTCCGAACCAGGTCATACAAACGGGAGAGTTTGACGATGATCGCATCCCAGTTGTACTTATAGAAAGGGCGCTTTTCGAGGTAGTTCTGAATAAAGGTCTGGGTAAGGGGAGTCGGGGTTTGCTTCTGCAGCATGTATGAACCAGATTAATGAGAAAATGAACGTGGATGGAACGTGGCCACGTACGTCGTGTTTCTACCCGGGGATGACCTAGTGAGAATACGGAAGGGCACACTGAGTAGGGAGATGCGCACCTTGAGAATCTTCATGAAACCGGTAATGTTAAGCTTAGTGTATAAGGCAAGGTCGTGCACGTCTGCGACGAGGTTGGCAACCTCTTCTTCGAGAAGGCGAAACTGCTCCTCGAGGGCATCTAGGCTCTGCGTAGAGTCGTCATCCGTGGCGGGGGTATCCCCCTCGTCCTCGGAGTCGTCATCGTCGGAACCGCCATCTTGTTCGAGCGAGTCGAGTTTCCGGCTTGCTTCCGGATCTTCGGAGTCCAATACAGCAGGCTCCCGGACACGCCGAAGGGTGGGGGAGGGCGTGGAGGGAGCTGCGGAAAAATCATCTGAAACGAGCTTTTTCACTTGTTTTTCGGCGATTTTTATGCGACTTGACAGTTCAGCGGTCTGGATGGGGACTCTAAGGGAAAAGCGCGGCAGGGTAGGAAGGAGACGTACCTTGGCCTTTTGAAAGTCATGAATCTTGTCGAGCTCGCCTTCGAGCAAGTTGGTAAATTCTTCTTCGTCGGCGGCATTCCAGTTGTGGGAGGTAGTGCGAGCCTTGGAAGCGACTTGTGTGAGTGGGAGGGAGATGATAGAAAGGGGAAAGGAAACCTTAAGTTCGCGCTTGAGAAGATTGTAGTCGATATAGAAGGGGCGCCATTCGCTATAAAGGTCGTTCTGTGGAGGATGGGGTGAGGAAAGCCGAGTGACCGAAAGAGAGAAACTTACGGATATTTTCCTTCCAAACTTCATGGTGGGGCAGAAGGGAATCGATGTCCGAAGACTTGCCTTCCCACCTGGACTGGATTTTTATGTCTTACCCAGGGTCAATGCCAATATCAGTTATCGGTCACGAACGTGCCTCCGTCACATGGCACCCGTCCCTTGCCCTTGCCCCTGGCCGACTTTCGGCCCGTGGACCGTGTGACGGCTTCCCTTCGCTCGCTCGTTCCATGGACATCCCCGCAAAGTCTCTACAGCACACAAAGATCCTGCTCCTAGGTCAACAAGGGTCCGTCTCCTCTCTCCTCTCCTTCTCACTCTAACCCCACCGAGTGCAGCAGTGGAAAGACCTCCATCCAGCAGTTCCTTTTCAATGACGTACCCGCCAAACAAACCTTCTTTCTCGAACCTACCTCTCGAATAGCCAAGCACCAATACGAGTCTGTCCTCCCTTCCTGTCTTGACCATTGTCGCTCCTCACCTCTCGCAATAGTACTGTTATCCCTCTCGAGATATGGGATTGTCCTGGCAATATCACTCTTGATTCCCTCGGCGCTTCTCTGTCAGAATTTTCTTCCCTCATCTTTGTCATTGACATACAGGTCTCGTGCCTTTCTTCCATTCGTACGGCATCCGATCCCTTGAGCTCCTTGCGTCTTCCCCATGCAGGATTCTTATCAGCAACCCATTGCGCGCATGCTTGATTTCTTCGTTGCGGCTTATCAGGAAAACCCGGTCACCACTCTAGAGGTTTTCGTACACAAGGCAGAGTCCCTCGCCGAGGATTACAAGATAGGTACGTGGTCGTGTGACGCACAACCCCATGTTCACTCGGATACCTTCTCGCTGCGGTCCTGGTGCACCTCAGATGGGCCTCGTCTCCCCATGATGGAGGCGCATCTTCAGACAGGACGTGCAGAGCTCCTTCTCGCGCCGAGTTCCAAGACTTATGCTTATCTCAGAAACCTTTGGACATATTCAGCAACGTGTCATTGACGAGTTATTCGACACCTCGCAAGAGTTCGAGCAGATGCCTGTCAACTTCCACCTTACCTCTGTCTATGACCACTCCATTCGCGAAGCGTTTTCTCGTGTTTTGCACAAGCTCATTGACTCGTTGCCATATCTTGAAGACTTGCTGAACGTGTTCTGCGCCGTAAGCGCATAGTTGCGCCCTCTGTCCTTCCGGCACGACGCCTGATTCGTTTCATAGAACTCGCAGGCGTCTAAAGCCTTCCTTTTTGACGTCAAGTCCAGGCTCTATGTCGCTACCGATGAGTCGCCCGTGGACACCGGCATACACAGCCTCTGTTGCGACTACGTGCGTACGCTGAGTGCATTCGGATCCTTATATAAGTAAATCACAGCTTTCGTATCGCGCTACAGTTCGTCTTATTATTCCCCTCGCAGGTCAGCATCGGCAAACCAGCATTCTCGTTCATTCTATCCATCAGCGGCAGTCACCCTTGCGCAGGGAGCAACGTTGACATACCATCTAATCACACCTCAACTCGCGCTTCTCACCATGCTTCGTCCGGGGGTATTCGAAGAACGCCGCGGTCTCCTCGAATACAACGTCGTGTTCTTCCGCGAGGGGGTTCAGGAGATCGCAGTTGTAGAGAGAGACGCTCGGGCTGGGAACCTTTGAGTCTCTTCCTCATCTATTCCCTCCCCTTCACTGCTCGCGTCATCTATCCTCAATGTGGAACTAGCTACGTCAATAACAACATCCATCTGCGATATTGTTGTTTCACTAGTGCGTGTATATTTACTCAATGGATACCCCAGCCCATTATAGAAGCATGGCTCATTACGCATTGACATAGCGGCATCAACCCAAATCGGAATTGGGGCTGGGAAATATTATTGTCCCATGCGTTCGGTCGGCAAGTTTGTGTAGTCTCGGTCTTGCTTGGGCTATCACAACTGTGACAGCTGTTGGGGTGCACGACTGCCTTACGTTAATGAGCGAACGATAAAACTTCGACACGGATCGGAGATGGCGATAGGTTCACATAGGCGGAAACCTCATTGTAATAAGAACATCCCCCTATCCCGGAGCACACTTCTTGACATAGATCGCCCCCGTCGTGCTGTAGAAATTCACTGCAAATCGTCCGTGAGGCATTTTTGTACTCCTGGGATGTCGTGGGGACAGAGCACCAGCGCCAGCGATTGCGTGTGATTGCGTCCCTCAGACAAAGCATTGTCGTCACAAAGTCCCAGTGTATGGTTGGGCCATTTTACGGCAAGCGCGCTGGCTGGAATAAAAGACAGCCGGGTACTAAATGTTAGTTATGGTCTTACCACTGCCCACGAGATGCCACCCGCGACAACCCTGAGATTCTGACGGAGATGCAAGTGTCCGGAGTTTATCGATAAATAAAATGGGGGACATGATTCTCGGACTTTTGCAGTAGAGCCTGATAAAGGCTATTTTTATGTAGTGGGTCCTTGATAAGCTGTCATCACGTGATCGCATAGTGACTTGGGGTTGCCGTAAAAGGCAAGGACCTCATTCATTGGGGCGAAATTAGCAACTTTCTCGGTTGGGGAGACGAAGACGCGTCCTTTTTGAAGTCATTTTGACCGCTTATAAAATTCTCCCAGACGACGACCATCATACCCACTTCACCATACCCCTTCCTCCTCTTAGACTTTCCAACTAGAGCTTCAGGTCTTCTTGCTTCCCATCCTCTGCCTCGTACACAAAATGTTGCACAATGGCGGCACTCTGTCTATCTCCTCCCGCCCACTTGCCATTCAAATTGGCCAACTTAGAGTACGCATTTATGTTACTCCCGCTCTTTTCCCCTGTTGACGCTTTCCCAGATATCGATCCCCGTCTCCACTCGTCCTGACCAGTGGATCGCAGCGGAAGTTCTTAGAGACGAGTTTACACACGCACAATCAGCAGACGATGCCCAACTCACGATTGATGAGACCGGAGAGGCCACCACCCTACTTTTCGCGCGCTTTCTCGGTTTCGTAGCCGATCGCGTGCGTGCTACCCCAGAAGATACGCCCGAACACGCGGCCCGCCTAGCACTCCTTCTCACGGCCGTCTCGCATTTTACGACCACACTCCTCTCGGATATCGATATCCACTCTCTCGTCGCCTCGTATGAACATGAGGCTCGCAAGAAGGTTCTGTCCGCGTTCTACATTGCACACGCTATCCTCGTCAAGTATAACGTGGAAGGCACACCCAAGCTCGCTACGCCATCCCTTCTCGCCGAGGCGCTTTCGGGCCGCGCCTCGGTTTTCGCTCTCTTTGGTGGACAAGGTATTAACGAGGTCTACTTTGACGAGCTTCAGACGCTTTTTGACACGTATCGTCCGTTCGTTGAGTCTTTCCTCGCTTCCACCGTCGACCAGGTCCTCCAACCCCTCGCATCAGCCTCTCATGATACCTCCTTTTACGAGCATGGACTTAATGTCCTCTCCTGGCTTACCGGAGCAATTCCGCGTCCACCAGTGGCTTACCTTGCTTCCGTCCCGGTGTCATTCCCCCTCATTGGCCTGACTCAGTTCACTCAATACTTAGTCGCAGCGCGCGTGTCTGGCCTATCACCCGCGGAATTGGCCGCCCGTTTCTCTGGCGCATCTGGTCACTCTCAGGGCCTTGTCACGGCCATTGCCATCTCTTCTTCCAAGGATGATACATCCTTCCACGAGAATGTGCAAAAGGCACTCAAGTGGCTTTTCTTCGCCGGTCTGCGGGGCCAGCAACTCTTTCCTGTTCTTGCTCTCGAGCCTTCTGTCGTCCAGGACTCCATAGAGGGCGGAGAGGGTCAACCTACGCCGATGTTATCTGTCAACGGCTTACTCCTTAAAGATCTTCAGCCTCACATTTCCAGGACAAACAAGTACCTTCCCGACAATTCTCAAATCAGTGTTTCCCTTCATAATGGCCCCCGTACCTTTATTGTCACAGGCCCGCCGCGCGCTCTGTATGGTCTTGTCACTAACCTGCGCAAAGTTCGCGCACCAAATGGCTCTGACCAAAGCAAAGTCGAATTCTCCAAGCGGAAGCCGGTATTTAATGCCCGCTTCCTCGTCGTGGGAGTGCCGTTCCACAGCCAGTACCTCCGGGATGCCACGGATAAGGTCATCCATGAAGACCTTAATAGCGAAGAGCTTTGGACCTCAGAAGGGCTCCAAATCCCTGTGTATCACACGGAGGATGGTAGGTTGGACCATTTAATCTCATATGTGCTGACTCATTCTCTCTCTTCCTCTTCCTTTTTTAGGCTCAGACCTCCGAGCACATGCCGGCTCGTTGACGCGTTCCATTTGCGAGCAGATTTTCACCAGACCTCTCCACTGGCCGAAGGCTACAGACCTACCCGAGGGTGCGACACATACTGTTGACTTTGGTGCCGGTGGTATCAGCGGCATTGGTCCGCTTACTGCACGCAACCTCGATGGCCGTGGCGTCCGTGTTCTTGTCATTGGAGAGAAAGGCAAGGGTGATGCCGAGTTTTACTCGGTGCGCGGCGTGAAGATTGACCCTTCGTGGATCAAGAAATGGACCCCCTCACTTGTGAAGACGAGGTAGGTTCTCTTTGATCATATTTTTGGTTGTTTTCATTTTTCTAAATTTTTTTTCCATCAGTGATGGTAAGGTCCACATCGATACACCGTTCTCCCGTCTTTTAGGCAAGCCTCCTATAATGGTTGCTGGCATGACGCCCACTACTGTCAAGGCCGGCTTCGTCTCTGCTGTCCTGGAAGCGGGTTACCACGTTGAGCTTGCTGGTGGCGGGCATTACTCGCCTGCAGCCCTTCGCGCCAAGGTTGCGGAAATCCAGGGAAAAATTTCTCCAGGCATTGGTCTGACCCTCAACTCGCTCTACATCAACCCACGCCAATTTTCTTTCCAGCTCCCGCTGTGGCAAGAGATGCGCCGCGAGGGCCTTCCTATCGAAGGATTCTGTGTGGCTGCTGGCATCCCGACCACTGAGAAAGCAGCCGAGATCATCAACGGTCTCGCGTCTGTTGGGATTCGCCATGTCGCATTCAAGCCCGGTTCAGTTGACGGCATTCGGCAGGTGGTCAACATCGCCGCAGCGAATCCGGACTTCGCCATTATTTTGCAGTGGACTGGTGGTCGTGCTGGTGGTCATCATTCCTTTGAGGATTTCCATCAGCCCATTCTCGCGACCTACTCGAGTATTCGCCGTCACGATAATATGGTCCTTGTTGCGGGCTCTGGCTTTGGTGGTTCTGATGATACCTGGCCATATCTCTCCGGGGACTGGTCAAAGCAATTCGGTGTGGAGCCCATGCCTTTTGATGGATTCCTCTTCGGCTCTCGTGTCATGGTCGCCAAGGAGGCGCACACCTCACCATCTGTAAAGGATCTCATCGTTGCCGCGGCTGGCGTCGATGATTCGGGGTGGGAGGGTACTTATGTGAAGGAAACCGGTGGAGTCATCACTGTGCGCTCTGAGCTTGGGGAACCTATCCACAAAGTCAACAACCGTGCCCTGAAGCTCTGGAAGGAGTACGACGACACTGTATTCAAGCTTCCTCGCGAGAAGCGTAGTGCCTGGCTCCAGGAACATCGTGCGGAAGTCATCAAAAGGCTTAATGCGGATTACTTCAAGCCCTGGTTTCCTGCGAAGAAGGACGGCCGCATTGTGGAAGACTTGGGTGACATGACTTACGAAGAAACCGTGCTCCGTCTCGTGCGTTTGATGTACGTCTCCCATGAAGGCCGCTGGCTTGATTTATCTCTGCGCAACCTTACGGGAGACTGGTTGCGCCGAGTCGAAGAGCGCTTTGCGGGTGTCAATGGTGGTGGGCCCAAGGCCTCCGTCTTGCAATCCTACACCAGCCTGGACAAGCCATCCATATTCGTTACAAGTTTCTTCGAAAAATACCCTCTCGCGAAGGAGCAGCTCTTGGCGCATGAGGATAAGTCATACTTCCTCAACATCACGCAGCGCTCGGGCCAGAAGCCCGCGCCATTCATCCCAGTTTTGGACAACAACTTCGAGGTCTGGTTTAAGAAGGTACAAACTTTCGTATGACTTTTTGAGCAACTTCAACTCATTGCGTTTTAGGACTCTCTATGGGCGTCGGAAGATATCGAAGCTGTCTTCGACCAGGATCCCCAGCGCGTGGCCATCCTTCAGGGCCCCGTCGCGGTGCGTCACTCTGTCAAAAAGGATGAGCCGATCAAAGAGTTGTTGGATAATGTCGTATCTGGCCTCGTGGCGAAGGTGTTGGAGCGCTTCTATGACGGGGACGAGAGCAAGATCCCTGTCGTTGACTACCTGGGTGTGAAGCCTGCTTCTGTTGCGCCCCTCTCTGGCGTCAATATCGCGCAAGGCGGCGACCAGGTCAAGCTGACTCTACCAAGCGTACTTCCTGCTCCCGAGCATTGGCTTCAGGTCCTTGCTGGCTTTGAGCTGAATTGGTGGCATGCATTCGTCCAGTCGGAGTTCGTTGTACAGGGCACATCTTATATCTCCAATCCTCTTCGTCGCGTCCTCACCCCTCGTTCCGGCCAGAAGCTTATCATCCGCCTGCTCAATGGTCAGCCCTATCATATCTCCGTTTATGGTGCTGCGCGATCGTCTAGCGAACATCACCCTGATTTTCTCACCGTTGACATCGTCTACGATGTCTCTTCCCGCCTCATCAATCTTACGTTATTCGAGGAGCGCCAGCGTAGTGCAGTACCTCTTTGTCTTCAGTTCAGGTACGATCCGTCACAGCCGTATGCACCGATACACGAGGTTGCGGAAGGTCGCAATAAGCGTATCAAGGAGTTCTACTGGCGGCTGTGGTTCGGCGATGACGAGAAGCTTCCGGGACTCAATGTCCGCGACACCTTTACCGGCCCTGAGGTTACTATTTCTGCGAGTGACGTTGAGGCATTCTGTGCGGTGGTCGGAAACCAGCAGGAGACGTTCAAGGCTGTCCGCACTGATGAGGTCAAAACGCCAATGGACTTTGCTATCGTCACCGGCTGGCAAGCAATCATGAAGGCCATCTTTCCTTCTGCAATCGACGGCGACTTACTCAAACTCGTACACCTCTCTAATGGCTTCAAAGTCGTTCCTGGATCTAGGCCACTGAGGGCTGGTGACACTTGTCGCGCAGAGGCTAGGGTCACTGCAGTTGTGAACGGCGACTCGGGCAAGACGGTCCGGGTCTCTGGACATGTGTTGTGTGAAGGCAGCCCGGTCATCGAGGTTCAGTCTGCGTTCCTGTTCCGCGGTCGCTTTACAGACTATGAGAACGCATTTGAGACGGTTGATGAGCCTGATTACACGGTCGAGTTGGTCACCGATGCTGACGTTGGTGTTCTACTGTCGAAGGATTGGTTCGAATGGGCCGACGAGACGAAACCACTTACTGCCGGCATGCGTCTTATCTTCCGCCTTCGTTCCGAGGTCACCTACAAGGATAAGGTGAATTACCGCTCAGTTGCCGTCGCTGGCGATGTCTTTGTCCATGGTCATCTCGACCGCCTTGTCAAGGTCGCCTACGTTGACTTCGAGCGCGATGAAAGCCAAGGCAACCCTGTCGTAGCCTATCTCCAACGTCATGGCTCAGCAAAGTCAGCTCCTATCCCCCTCGCTGCCGAGTATCATCTTACATCAAGCACGAATCTTTCCCTCTACCATGCACCTGCCACAAACGAGCCGTATTCCAAGGTCTCGGGGGACTTCAACCCCATTCACACGAATCCTTACTTTGCTGCTTATGCATCGTTGCCGGGCACGATAACTCACGGCATGTTCTCTAGCGCTGCCACTAGACGGTACGTGGAGACTGTCGTGGCTATGGGCATTCCAGATCGCGTGCTAAGGTGAGTCACGTTTCTGCAAGTCGGTTATCAGACTTATGTGTGTCTATAGCTACAATGTCAATTTCGTTGGAATGGTCCTTCCTGGAGATGAACTCACGGTCAGGGTCAAGCACACCGCCATGCGTGATGGCAATTTCGTCGTCAGTGTCACCACTGTCAACCAAGATGGTGAAAAAGTTCTAGAAGGCACAGCGGAGGTTGCGCAACCACCCACTGTCTACGCCTTTACCGGCCAAGGTTCGCAGGAGCAGGGAATGGGAATGGACTTATACAACTCCTCACCGGCCGCTCGCGCTGTCTGGGACTCTGCTGACGCGCACTTGATCTCTGCATACGGCTTCTCTATCGTGGAAATCGTCCGCGAGAACCCCAAGAAAAAGACCATCCATTTTGGTGGTATCAAGGGTCAGGCTATCCGCGAGCGCTATATGGAAATGACTTATGACACGACGGATAAGGACGGCAACATCAAGAGTCTCCCACTGTTTGCCGATATCAGCGTTCGCACCCTTCAACATACCTTCACGCATCCAAAGGGTCTCCTTTTCGCCACTCAATTTGCCCAGATCGCCCTTGTCATAATGTCTCGCGCCGCCTTTGAGGACCTACGATCGAAGGGCTTTGTCCAACCTGATGCTGCATTCGCTGGTCACTCTTTGGGCGAGTTCTCTGCCCTTGCTTCTGTCGCCGATGTTCTGCCCAATTCCTCTCTCGTTGATATCGTATTTTATCGTGGTCTGACCATGCAGCGTGCTGTCGAGCGCGATGAGCAAAGCCGTTCGAACTATGCCATGTGTGCCGTTAATCCCAGCCGCGTTGGCAAAACATTTGATGATGCAGCCCTTCGCGAGATCGTCGACACCATCTCATGTGGGAGGGATTGTCTCTTGGAGATCGTAAACTTCAACGTCGAGGTGCGGTGCTGATTTCTCATGTTTCTATGCAGTTACTCATGTACTGTGCAGGGCCAACAATATGTCTGCGCGGGCGAGCTTGTTGCATTACAAGCTCTTACGAACGTCCTTAATTATCTCAAGGTGCAGAAGGTTGACATCCCCAAGGTGAGTATTGCTCCGCTACTGACTACTGACTACCATTGTACTGATGATTTACCCCCAGTTGACTGAGAAGTTTGGTCTTGCGAAGGTCAAGGAGATGCTAAAGGACATTGTGAACGGCTGCTACGAGAGCGCTCTTGAGAAACAGAAGACTGAGGGTTATATTGTGCTTGAGCGCGGCCTCGCAACAATCCCTCTCTCTGGTATTGATGTCCCCTTCCACTCGCGTTACCTTTGGTCTGGTGTCATGCCCTTCCGTGCATGTGAGTAACCATCCACTCCTCTTCTTCCCACACTCTAAGTATCTTCACAGATCTCTCGAAAAAGATTCCTGCCATGGCTTTGGACCCCTCACTTCTCGAGCGCATCTATATCCCCAACTTGGTTGCATCACCCTTCGCTGTCAACAAGGCTTATGCCGAGCTCATTTACAATCGTACATCGTCGCCGCGTCTCTCGAAGGTCCTTCGCAAGTGGGACGAAGAACATTGGGGTGCCCCTGAACAACGTCAGAAGCTTGCATGGGTCCTGATCGTCGAATTGTTATCATACCAGTTCGCATCTCCTGTGCGCTGGATTGAAACGCAGGATTTATTCTTCGAGCAATTCAAGTTTGAACGTTTCGTAGAGATTGGCCCATCTCCAACACTCACCGGTATGGCTGTCCGCACCCTTAAAGCAAAATACGAAGCCAAAGACGACTCAACTGGTCTTGTTCGCCGCGTCTTCTGTGTCTCGAAGGATCAGAAGGAGATATATTATCAGTTTGAAGACGAATCCGAGGTAACCTCAGAACCAGATGTACCTCCTGAGGCTGCAACTTCTTCACCCGCTCCAGTCGCAGCTGCGCCTGCCGTAGTCGTTCCTCCCCCTGTTCCCACCGCTACTGCCGGTCCGGCTACCAGTATCGAGGATGCCCCGATTCGTGCCGTCGATATCCTTGCTGCAATCGTCTCTCAGAAGCTAAAAAAGCAGCTTAGTGAAATCCCGCTCTCCAAGTCCATCAAGGACCTCTCGAATGGCAAGTCGACCCTTCAAAATGAGATCATGGGTGACCTCCAAGGCGAGTTCTCATCTGCACCCGACAAGGGTGAGGAGCTTCCACTAGAGGAGCTTGGTGCAGCCCTTGGACCTGGCCACTCCGGCAACCTTGGCAAGTACACTACTGGTCTCGTGTCGCGTGCGGTCGGTGGAAAGATGCCTGGTGGTTTCAATATCTCGGGTGCGAAAGCCCACCTCTCTAAGACGTGGGGTCTGGGTCCTCAGCGCGCCGATGCCGTGCTGCTCGTTGCTACCACCATGGAGCCTCCTAAACGGCTTGGTTCTGAGGCGGAGGGTAAAGCTTGGCTCGATGCCGCTGCGCAAGTGTACGCCCAGCGTGTGGGCATCACTCTTACCACCGGCGGTGGCGGCGGCTCGGCCGGAAGTATTTCCGGAGGTGCAGTCATGAATAGTGAAGAATTCCTCAAGTTCCAGGCCGAGCAGCATGAGTTCGCGCAACAGCAGATTCATCTTTACTCCCGTTACCTGAAACGCGATCCCCGTCAAGGCGAGATCCTTTACGACAAGGAAAAGGCCAGCTCCGCGGAACTTCAAGCTCGATTGGACAATATTGGGCGTGAGCACGGCGATACATATATTGATGGCATCCAGCCCATTTTCGACGCTTTAAAAGCCCGTCACTTCGACTCCTCTTGGAACTGGGTTCGTCAAGACGCTCTTCTCATGTTCTACGACATTCTCTTTGGCCGACTCACCACTGTCGATCGTGAGATTACTGCCCGTTGCATCGCCATCATGAACCGTGCCGACCCCGATCTTCTGAAGTTTATGGAGTTTATGGTTAATAGGTGTAACCCTGCTAAGGGCGAAACGTACGCAACTGCAAAAAAGCTTGGCCACGAGCTCCTAGAAAATTGTCGCGGTGTCGTCGGCCAGCCGCCATTGTACAAAGATGGTGAGTGTGCCTCTCAACGGTGTATGCCTGTTCTCATGTCTATCAGTCACTTTCCCTACTGCACCTCACACTGAGATCTCCGAGAAGGGTGAGATCGTCTATTCTGAAGTTAACCGAGAGCATGTGCGCAAGCTTGAGGCGTACGTTGAGGAGATGGCTAGCGCCGATCAGATATCAGGTTCGGTTAACATTCAGAAGATCCAAGACGACGTCGTCAAGCTCTGGAACGTTGTCAAGTCCCAGCCCGAAATCAGCGAGGAACAGAGGAACCGTATCAAGGCCCTCTATGATGGTGTGGTCCGTACACTACGCAAGGTTCCCGACAACCGCCCGCGGCCTGGTGTCCCTCGAACCCGTCGTTCTTCGTCACAGTTTTTACGGCCTCAAGTTTCAAGCATTACCTCCGTGTCTGCTGACAAGATTCCTCTTCTTCACCTCAAGCGTCGGATGGGTACCCAGTGGGAGTACAGCTCTAATCTGACCGGTGTCTACTTTGATGTCTTGCACGAGATCGCAACGTCGGGCACAACGTTCAAGGATAAGAATGCCCTGATCACCGGTGTCGGCAAGGGCTCCATTGGCGTCGAGATCCTCAAGGGTCTCTTGTCGGGCGGTGCTCATGTTGTTGTTACCACCTCCCGTTACAGCCGTGCCACGGTTGAATACTACCAGGGAATCTTCCAACGCTTCGGCAGCCGCGCTTCCGCTTTAACTGTTGTTCCTTTCAATCAAGGTTCTAAGCAGGACGTGGAGGCGCTTGTTGACTATATTTACACGACATTGGGTCTCGATCTCGACTACATCATTCCCTTCGCTGCTGTTCCTGAGAACGGTCGCCAGATTGATGGCCTTGACGACAAGTCTGAGCTTGCGCACCGTATAATGCTTGTGAACCTTCTGCGCCTTCTCGGAGCGGTCAAGACTAAAAAGGCGAGCCGTCATATTATTACCCGCCCGACCCAAGTCGTCCTCCCATTATCACCTAATCATGGCCTGTTTGGCAACGACGGCCTCTATTCCGAGTCTAAGATCTCCCTTGAAACACTCTTCAACCGCTGGTCTTCGGAAAGCTGGGGTGAGTATCTTTGCCTTGTGGGCGCTGTCATTGGGTAAGTCTGCCATCGTTGTTGTACGTGCGGTCCTGAATCGTGTTTAGTTGGACCCGTGGTACCGGTCTCATGGACCAATCTAATATGGTTGCTCAGGAAGTTGAGACGCACGGTGTTCGCACTTTCTCTGCCAAGGAGATGGCCTTCAACATCCTCGGACTCATGCACCCGATCTTGTTCAGCATCACTCAAGTCGAACCAGTTTGGGGTGACTTGAGCGGTGGTTTCGACCGCATCGCTGACATTGCTGACATAACGACCCGCATCCGTTTAAGCATCAACAAAAAGGCTGAACTTCGCCGCGCCATCGCTCGTGACAATGCCGCAGAATTCAAGGTCATCAATGGTGCCGAGGCCGAGCGCGTTCTTCAGACTGTCAATATCACCCCCCGCGCCAACTTCCGCTTCGAATTCCCTGAGCTTCCTGAAGCCCATACCCTTCAATCACTTTCTCAGTTACGCGACGTTATCGATCTGGAGAAGGTTATCGTCATCTCCGGCTTCGGTGAAGTTGGGCCTTGGGGATCTTCTCGCACGCGGTGGGAGATGGAAGCAAAAGGTCGTTTGACGCTCGAGGGATGCGTCGAGATGGCGTGGATGATGGGTTATATCAAGCACTTCGACGGTCGCCTTAAGGATGGCACTCTTCATGTGGGATGGGTTGACGCAAAGACTGGCGACCCTGTTGATGACAAGGACGTCCGTGGTAAATATGAGAAGGACATTATGAATCACGCCGGAGTACGCTTCTTTGGTGAGCTATTTTTTGGTCATTTGCACTTTATCTTTAATGACGTCTACCAGAGCCCGAATTGTTCCGTGGTTATGACCCCAAGCACAAGATCTTCAACTCTGAGGTCGAACTTATTCATGACTTGGAGCCGCTGGAGGTGACTGCGTCGGACGCCGAGAAATTCAAGAAGGAGCATGGTAATAAATGCGATATCTGGGCCGGTGAAGGCGGCCAATGGTTCGTAAAATTGAAAAAGGGTGCTCGCGTCTACATTCCCAAGGCCATTCCTACAACCGTCTTGTCGCCGGCCAGTTGCCCAACGGGTGGAACGCCGCTCGATACGGCATTCCCGAGGACATTGTTCAACGAACTGATCGTGTTTCTCTCTGGGCACTCGTTGCCGTAGCTGAGGCTCTCAATCACGCTGGTATCACCGACCCGTATGAACTTTACCAATACATTCATCCCTCTGAGGTCGGAACATGCCTGGGTTCTGGTATGGGTGGCATGCAGAGCTTGGTGCAGATGTTCAGGGAGCGTCGCGACGAGAAAGAAGTCCAGAGTGACATTCTGCAGGAGACGTTAGTCCCTTTCCCCCTCCACTGAGCGTTGCTGACTTCTGCTGGAACAGTTTCATTAACACCACCGCCGGGTGGGTCAACTTGCTCTTGATGTCCTCGAGTGGGCCAATTAAAATTCCAGTTGGCGCCTGGTGAGTGGCCAACATTTTTACATTGATTTGTAGATAATTTACAAATGTTTGCAGTGCTACGGCTCTGCAGTCCATGGAAATTGCCGCTGACACTATTCTCTCTGGCAAGGCGAAGGTCATGGTCGCTGGTGGCTTCGATGATCTCTCCGAGGAGGGCTCCTATGAGTTCGGCAATATGAAAGCGACTAGTAACTCTGAGACTGAGCTCGCGATGGGCCGCGAGCCTACGGAAATGTCGCGGCCAACCACGACAACTCGTGCCGGGGTACGTCGTCCTTTCATTCTTACCTGTCTATTACTCATTAATCTGATGATTGTCAGTTCATGGAGTCTCAAGGTGTCGGCGTGCACATCGTCATGTCGGCCAAGACCGCCCTTGAACTTGGTTGCCCAATTCGTGGCGTTCTCGCTTTCACCTCTACCTCAACGTGAGTTTACTCCTACCTCATCGGTAAATTATTACTGACTGCCTTGCAGTGACAAAGCTGGTCGTTCCGTCCCTGCCCCTGGTCGTGGTGCACTTAGCATCGCGCGGGAAGTCCAATCTAAGCACCCATCTCCGATTCTCGACATCGATTACCGTGCTCGTCAGATCTCCTTCCGTCGCAAGCAGATCGGAGAGTGGCTTTCCTTCGAGCAAGAGCAATTGAAAGATGAGCTGGAGCTCCGCAGGAGCAAGGGTGAAGTCTTCGATCCGGACTTTTTTGCAACCCGCGTCGCCGATCTCGAGGCCGAGGCTTATCGTCAGGAGAAAGATGTTCTCGCCACCTATGGCATGCTCATGCAAAATTCAGAAGGTGCAGACCCTCGTATTGCTCCTCTTCGTCGTGCCCTTGCTGTGTGGGGCCTCACTGCCGACGACATCGGTGTTCTTTCCATTCATGGTACTAGCACCCAGGCCAACGAGAAGAACGAGACGTATATGTGGAACACCATTTTGAAGACCCTTGATCGTACCGCCGGCAACGCTGTCCCAATCGTCGCTCAGAAAAGCCTGGTTGGTCACGCAAAAGGTGGTGCAGCAGCCTGGCAGATGGCAGGTCTCCTCCAGTCGATCGCGACGGGCACGGTTCCCGGCAATCGCAACGCCGACAACGTCGATGCTCTCTTCCAGCAGCACCCGTTGTTGATGTTCCCTTCGAAGACCATCCAGACTGATGGCATCACAGCCGGTGTAATGGTATGCCCACTTACCTGTCAAATTGAATGACTGAGTGACATGTGATTGACACATTTTCTAGTCTTCGTTCGGTTTCGGCCAGGTTGGCGGAACTGCTCTTGTTGTTCATCCACGCTACGTGCTCGCCGCGGCGCAACCCTCTGTTTATGACTCGTATAAAGTTCGACACAAGGGGCGCTATCTCAAGTCGTACAGGGCTATGTCGGAGATGATGACGACCAATGCATTGGTGAAGATCAAGGAGGCCCCCCCATACCCAATTGAAATCGAGACCCCTGTGCTACTTAACTCTCTAGCGCGGGCGTCACCAGACAAGAAGACGGGTAGTTACACGTTCAAGGAGACCCAGCCAACGGAGGTGAAGCCGAACCTCGCGAATGTCAAGGCAATCGAGGAGACCTTGAGGGTATCTGGGTCTACGGCTGGAGTTGGCGTTGATCAAGGTACGTTGACCCGGCTTTCTTGGGAGCTCACGTAGCTGACTATTTCACACAGAGCTGATATCTTCTGTGCCCACGGAGAACCAGGCGTTCATCTTGCGCAACTTCACTGATGCCGAGATTGCATACTGCCGTGCCCAACCATCCTTGCAGGCGTCCTTTGCTGCGCGCTGGGTAGGCAAGGAAGCTGTGTTCAAATCGCTCGGCGTCTCCTCTAAAGGTGCGGGTGCGGCGATGAAGGAGATTGAAATTCTTCCAAACGAGGCCGGTGTTCCCGAGGTGACGTTGCATGGGGAGGCTAAAGCTGCTGCCGCCGCGAAGGGAATTTCTAGGATCCATTTGTCGTTGAGCCACTCTGATGTAAGCTTCTCTCCCTGCTCACTCGAACAACTTGGGCTCAACGCCGGTTCTCAGACTGTTGCCATTGCTTTCGCTCAAGCTTCCACTGCATGAAAGGTGCATGTTTGGACTGTAGATTACAGATTACTCATTATATCCCATGTAGACGTAGATCGCATTCTCTCCCTGTACGCATATGATTGTTCAATAGAATTCTAGTTCCTCATTAATGAATTCATGACGAGATTTGGAAGTAACGGAGGCGTGTATTGGCGGAATTGCAGCTGCTCAAGGCCGAGGCGGAGGACCACAGTAATGCGGAACACGCCGAGCCTTCAGGCTTGCTTTGTGCAACCCTGAGTTAATTTTGGAACCTAGACCAATCACGATAACAGACGCGAAGCGGCTCGAGAATCTGAGGAGATAGATAAGATGACGTTATTAACTTTGTCTAGCTTACAAACAGTGTCTTGGAAAGGTTTGTTAAATTGCTCAATCATTGTATACAAAAAAATATAAAGTAGGCTTCTTACGAGCCTCGAGAACGCTGTTGCGTTCTTGTCAAGAGTACTCCCATTCGCAACGGTCCAATCCGGCCTGACCAGCCACGAGGTCAAGGTTGTTTGTTCTTCATTCGCGCTACCGCATGCGCCTCGTCAATAACACCCTATTTCAATCTCATGTATTGCTTAGGTCAGATTCGAGTACAAACTATGTTCCTCAATATACTCGGCGATACCGTTGGGGACCATCTCGCGCCAAGTGTTATCCCTGGCACGTACTTTCGCTCGGACCTCACTGGAGCTGAGGTTTTGTAGCCCATGGTCCATGTCCACAATATTTACGCGGTCGGCCTGCAACCATTCACGTGCAGCCTCAAGAATGGCGGATTCACCGTTGGATTTCCCAAGCCCGATAGCACGTCGAGCGCAAATAACCCGAGAGTCTACGCCGTCAGGGTCGAAAAAGCGTCGGAGGGCGGCATGCATGGCTTGAGTCGAGCCATCGCCATAGTATCGGGGCTCGAGAAAGCGTTGGAGCGTATCGATTCCTTGCACGAAGATAAGTTGTGCCTCGGCGGGGAGAGCAGCGCGCAATAACTCTGCTTTCTCAACGAACGCAGGAGCATCGATAAGCCCGACAGCAGCGCTGATCTCGCGTGCAAGGAGGACCATCATCTCCACACGCTGCACTGGCGAGGCATCGCCAGGTCGGGGGGTTTTGTCGGCGTTGCGAACGCTCAGGAGGAGAAGGCGTGCATCTGTCGGGGAGGCCGCTGAAGGAAGTAAGGCGAGGGCACGGTGGGCGAGAGTTGGTGGGTTGAAGGATGAGTCGAGAACGGCGACACGGCCCGGGAAGGGGGACACGCCGGAGGCTGTGAGTGAGTGGGCACGTCGTGGGTATGGCCAGCCTGTGTATGGCTTATGAATGAATTCGACCCTCGATGTTCCTGCTTTTAAGCAGGTGAGAGCCGTGGTGATGAGGTCGGTCGACATGGTTGCGTGACTCCGAGTCGGTGCCGAGCCTTACACGGCAGGCAAGAGGTAGGCAGAGTCTGCTTATAATCAACTTATCGACCATTTAATGTCGCCACTAAGTTATGTTCAACATTAAATGGCTGATAAGTTGACAATAAGTGGACTCTGCCTACGTAGGCACGCGACACAAACGCGGAGGGCCCACGCGCCGCCACTCTGCTTCGACTACGCTATCATGGAAAAGGATGCGGATGGGTTTTACACGGCGCCAGCTTCTGTTTCTTCTAACCCACCAACGCTAGCAAGTGCATCTAACTCGACCTCGACACCAACAACTAAAGCAAGTGATGCCGCCACTGGTACGTCTCGTTCCAGTCACATGTACAGTTTCTAACGAGCGCAAATCCAAGTTGCAGCTCCAGAGCCTTCAAAAGAAACGACCGATCTCATCAAATCTACGTTTGACGTGCATGTGGGTGCGCCAACTGGGCGCGTGGCACTGGGTCCATAAATTGCCTTCCAGGTTACATTAGCGCAACAGCAAGAGGACAAGAGTTCACCACTGTATAGTATAAAGTCTTTTGAGGAGCTCGGGCTGTGCGTCGTGTTCATTGCCAGGTCCCCGCCAAACTTACCGTTTGCTAGGCATGCCGACCTGCTCAAAGGCATCTATGATATGGGTTTCACCAAGCCTTCCAAGATACAAGGGAGCGCCCTGCCTCTTCTTCTTAGAGATCCGTGAGTGAAGCACATGGCTTCGTTGATGCGGGTCTTACGCGACCATAGACCGCAAAATATGATCGGTCAGTCACAGTCCGGGACGGGCAAAACCGCCGCATTCGTCCTCACGATGCTCTCGCGCGTTGATTTTGCGAAGCACAAGCCACAGGCTCTATGCCTCGCTCCATCTCGTGAACTCGCCCGCCAGATTATGACCGTCATCGCCGCGATGGGCAAGTTCACGCCGGTACAGACGGAATATGCGATCAAAGATCACTTACCAAGGGGCGTGACCAACATCACGGCGCATATTGTCGTCGGCACGCCTGGCACGATGACCGATCTCATTCGCCGGCGTGTCATCGATGTATCAGAAGTGAAGGTATTTGTTCTCGACGAGGCGGACAACATGTTGGACAAGGATGGGCTAGGGGACCAGACGTTACGGGTTAAAAAGTGCGCATGAAAACGTTCCGATGTTATCCGTAACCTGATCCTGGTACAGCATGCTCCCGCGGAGTGGAAACACACAAATCATTCTCTTCTCCGCCACCTTCCCCGACCACGTGCGCAACTTCGCCTCCAAGTTTGCGCCGAATGCGAACAAGATCGAGCTGAAACGTAACGAGCTGGCGGTTGACTCGATAAGGCAGTTCTACATGGATTGCAAGAGCGAAGAGCACAAATACGAAGTCCTTGTCTCGCTCTATCATCTCCTCACGATCGGGCAGAGCATCATCTTCTGCCAGCAACGACGTACTGCGGATCGCATCGCGCAGCGTATGACCGCCGAGGGCCACAAGGTCGCTTCGCTACATGGTGCGAAGGAAGGCAGCGAGCGTGATTTGATCATCGATGGATTCAGGGAGGGCCGGGAAAAGGTCCTCATTACCACGAACGTGATTTCCCGCGGAATCGACGTGTTGCAAGTCAACATGGTCGTGAACTATGATCTTCCCCTGATGAATGATCGCGAGGGAGCGGGTGGCAATGTAGACCTGCAGCCAGATATCGAAACGTACATCCACCGCATCGGTACGATCCCATCTAAGATGGCAGCGGACAGTCTCCGTTGACAGAGCGCATGCATTTCCAGGACGAACTGGACGTTTCGGTCGCAAGGGTATATCGATTAACTTTGTGCACAACAAGAATACGTGGTCCCAAATGGAGGCGATTGAGAAGGCGACAGGAAAAGCCATCATACGTATCGAAACGACGGACCTCGACGTCATGGAGGAGGTATGTCCGCGTTGTTAACTTTCTATCCTTATGGTGCTCATGTGTTCGTGTGTGATGCTCAGCAAATGAAGAAAGCTATGAAGTAGCCCTTCTCCGCGGGAGAGAATAATCGGATTCTCGGAGTGGATGTTCAGTGTATATTCGATGTAGTGGCGGATGTTTTAACTTCTCAGCCAACATGTTCTGTACTTTCACCTCCGTTCTATTGAGTGTGTTGGAGCGAGCAACGGCTGAGCTCGGGATTAAACAAATAAATTTCGGGAAAGTTCATTTTTTCGACCTGGCCCAAAAAACACTCTCATTTTCGAACTTCCCTCTACATTTGCATTCTATATTCCAATATGAATGCTTTGCTTGCACCCTGATTCATTTTGGCAACCTTTTCAGATGAAATTTGAAGCTCTTTCGTTGTGGGGTCCTCTTCTCACAATTTCAATAGAGGCCTAGCATAATATCCTCGGAGTGCCAAGATAAGATGTTAAGTGGCGTGGCGGTGGCCAGCGCAGGAGAGCTTTAACCCCGCTTCCCGTCTCATCGCCATCGTCTCTCATCCCCCTCTCACTAACTACATGTCTCCCTCCAGTTTCCATTCGATTCCACAATTTGGGGGCATCTTCGATGCTGCCCTAAACGACTATGCCCAGAAGACCGGGACCGACCTAACTACGCACCCTCTCGCTGCCATTCTCGAATCTTGTCACTCTCCTGAAGCTATACTCGATGTTCTCCACGAGCAAGCACATGCATTCAACCAGTATCGGAATGGAGATTGGAAGATTCGGCTCATGAGACACCTCAAGCCGACAGTCGTTATCTTACTTAGACTTTCCACCAGTGGCGTCTTTGCCGATGGTATTGGTTTGGTAAGCCACCAACATGGCGTTTTCCTTTGTGCGTCATCCAACTCTTATATTTTTTCCCTGCGGAAGTTTCCACCAGCAAAGGCGATATTTGCCGCTGTTGGTCACCTGCTAGCAGTGCGTATCTCCTCTCTGGTCCTTCTATTCGCGACCGTAACCCTCAAGTATCGCAGGCGGCTAAAGGAGTTAGTACGAGCTACGATGCGCTAGTCGAGCTCTTCGAATGCTTCGAACACTACCTCGGTCGACTCAAAATATTCACCGAGATTCCCTCCGCGGTGGGAGAAGTATTGGTCAAGATAATGGCTGAACTACTCAGTGTGCTTGGCCTGACGATACAGCAAATAAAGCAGGGACGACTCAGTGTGTATTACCTCGTTGATACCCGACCGTTGTCTTAGGGTGAAACAGGGAAATTCGCGAAGAAGCTCTTAGGGGAGAATGATATCGAGGCGGTCTTGCAAAGACTAGACCGACTCACGACGGAGGAATCGCGGATGACTGCCGCTCAGACAATGCAAGTCGTCCTTAGTCTATTCAACAATATGAAGACAATTATGGATGGTATGCAATTCCTGTCCAACATGTCCGTTATGGAGTGTTGAATGTCTGTCGATTCAGATGGAATGGCATCAGCAGACAGCATTCGAACTGCTCTTAGTAGGTTCTTTTCTCAAAACAGGGAGCGACTGTAGCTGACCCCAGGGTGGCAGTTACGATCCAAGAAATAGTGGAAGATCTGAATAAGATCAAACGTTTGTATTTCCTGTGTCGCGATTATTCGATACTGACGGTTACTCAACCTCAGGTGGCCAACTGCGAGAAAGGATTCATAAGTGGATTTCTCCCCAGACCCATCAATCAACCAGAACAACGCCTGTGAAACCCACCAAAGTGAAACCGCCACATGGTTTATTCAAGGCGCAGTATACAGTGAATGGAAGACAACAGGCTCTGTCTTGTGGATCCAGGGTAAACGTACGTCTCCTTACTTTATCCCATTGCTGCCACTGATTGGTTCGGGTTTCGTAGCAGGATCAGGGAAGAGCGTCTTATGGTGCGCAACTACTTGATCAATTTTCCGTTAATCAAGCTGATATTCTTGTCCAGCTCTTCAATTATAAAGGATGTCCAAGGAATATGCGCGACAGGATTGGCATCACTCGCATATTATTATTTCGATTTCAAGGACACTGCGAAGCAGGATCGTCGTGGTCTGCTCTCCTCCCTCCTCATCCAGCTTTGCACTCGATCCCATCTCCGCTACGACGTTCTCTCACGTTTGCACGAGATGCACGATAATGGTCTACGACAACCCGGTGACACTGACCTGATCCGTTGCCTCAAGGATGTACTTGTACTCCCCAGTCAAGAAAAAGTATACATCATAGTAGACGCTGTTGACGAGTGTCCAAATTCATCTGGATTTCTGAAAACTGCACGCGAAAAGGTTCTAGATCTGTTGGAAGAAATCGTGGGTTTGAATCTTCCGAATCTACGCATTTGTATTACCAGCCGCCCCGAGATCGACATCAAAAATGTTCTGGAACCTCTTAATCCTCACCAAATGTCTCTTCACGACGAGAATGGACAGAAGGAGGACATCCTTGAATACATCAGGACTGTTGTCCTAGCAGACCGCAAGATGCGGAGATGGAGATTAGACGACAAACAGCTAGTAATCGATACATTGTCAGCAAAGGCGGACGGCATGTGAGTAATCACGATCACAGCAACGTTCGTGGGTTTATTTATTTAACTACGCAGGTTTCGGTGGGTCGTTTGTCAACTGGATATGTTGCGCCGATGTTTTCCTGCGAGTCTCCGTGAGACTCTAGAAGAATTGCCTGAAACACTGGACGAAACATATGAGCGAATTCTGTCAAGCATCGAAAAGGAGAAACGAGAATACGCTCATCGGCTATTCAATTGTCTTGCGGTATCCGTTCGCCCTCTTCGTGTCGAGGAGCTCGCAGAGGTTCTTGCGATGCGATTTAATACGGGAAATGTTCCTGATTATCACGTCGATTGGCGACTGGAGATCCCCCAGGAGGCTGTTCTATCTGCGTGTTCCAGTCTTATTGTGATTGCTAATGTCGATGGATCGCCGATTGTTCAGTTCGCGCACTTCTCCGTCAAGGAGTTTTTGACATCAACCCGCCTTTCCGAGGCAGCAACGGACGTTTCCCGATATCATATTCATTCCCTGTCTGCACATGCGATTGTCGCGCAGGCCTCTCTCGGAATTCTACTCCATCTCGGGGATTGGGTCGACAAGAAGAATATGGAAGAGTTTCCATTCGCTGTCTACGCTGCGCGGCATTGGGTTGACCATGGACAATTTGAGGGCGTATCATCAGTTACCCAGGACGCAATGGCGCGTCTGTTTGACATCGACAATCCATCGTTTGCAACTTGGATTTGGATATACGATATTGATTACCCTCTTCGAACGCACATGTTCACAACTCACCCGACACGACCGGAAGCCTTCCCATTATACTATGCCACGCTTTGTGGTTTTCGTGACGTCGTTGAACACCTGCTAGCCACGCGTCCCGGAGACATCAATGCCAGAGGGGGCTACTATTCCACCGCATTGCATGCTGCGCTTGCGAAGGGAAATCTTGGGATCGCGGAGCTTCTCATTAAACACGGAGCAGACGTGGACGTCTTGTGTAGTAAAGGGTCGAGTGGGTTGAACGTAGCGTCCAGAAGCGGACGTCTTGAAAATGTGGAGTTCTTACTGGAACACGGTGCGGACGCGAACAAAGAAGACGTGGACGGGACCACCCCCTTATTCACTGCATCATGGATGGGAGAACCTGACATTGCAAGGATTCTACTGAGCTGGGGAGCAGCTGTGGATCCTTGTGACAACAGAGGGTGCACTCCGTTGCTTGCGGCGTCACGATATGGACACCTGGACATTGTGCAATTTTTGATTCAGAGCGGCGCAGCTGTCAACTCTCGTGAAAATGGTGGCTGGAGTCCATTGTTTGCTGCGTCGCGATATGGCCATCTGGACATCGTGCAATTGTTGATCCAAACCGGCGCGGCGGTCGACTCCCGCGAAAATGGTGGCTGGAGTCCATTGTTTGCAGCATCGCGATATGGACATCTGGTCATTGTGCAATTGTTGGTGCAAACATGCGCAGCGGTTGACGACCGTGATAATGATGGTCGGACACCATTGCATATCGCATCAGCTGCCGGGCATCTCGGTGTTGCAATGTTGCTCATCCAGTCCAACGCCGAAATTGACAACAAGACCAGGGACGGAGAAACTCCACTAATCTTGGCTTCTTGTGTCGGTCGTCTTGGTATTGTACAATTGCTACTCAAAGGTGGCTCGAATACGAATGCCCAAGACAACGCTGGTTGGACTCCTCTGCACATGGCTGCCCAAAATGGACATCTCGATATCGTGAAGCTGTTATTCGAGTTAGGGGCGACTCTTGATGTTCGAAACGGCGCCGATAGGACTCCCTCGGATATTGCATCTGCAAATGGCAAGTGGGAGGTTGCTAGATTCCTAACCGAGCGGTTAAGAGCGGATCGTTGGGATGGCACGGATATCGTTCCAACATACCCAGCATCTCAGAATTCGCTTCCTGATGTTGATATATCGTCATTCGGCTCTAGGGAAGATGCAGACCCATCAGACAAAAAAAGCCACTCATTGCATAATGCATCTGAAGAGGGAAATCTTGACATGGGTATGTCGCTGATTGCCCATGACGCAGATGCTGACGAACGGAATGCAGGTTACCGGACTCTGTTACATCTCGCTTTAATAAAGGGCGAGCTAGAGGCTGCAGAGGTATTAATCGATGCTGGTGTGGACGTGGATTCCCGGAACAAGCACGGGGTGACCTCATTGCATCGTGCGTCGCGATTTGGATATCTCGACGCTGTACGGCTGCTACTTGACCGTGGCGCCAATGTGAACGCAAAGAAGCAAGACGGCTGGTCGCCTTTACATTTGGCGTCCGTAAATGGTTATATCGAGATCGTCCAGCTACTAGAAATTAGAAATGATGAAGGCCGGACTGCATCTGACGAGGCACTACGATGCGGAGAGTCGAAGATTGTAGAATTATTGTTACAAAATGGTGTTCATTGAGCGTAGGTAATCTCTGATAATTGGGTGCCTCTCCAGATGATACTATCCCCGACCTGACCCTAACTTCGAACAGGCCCTTCGTTTGAACAGTCACGCAGTGTCACATGCCAAGTTTGGGTGAGAATTGGAAGTCAGCTCGACTAACGGAGCTATGGTTATGTAAGGTACATTATAGAGTAAGCAGTAGATTGCCACTTCGTCATTTTCTTTTTTTTTGAGTAGCATTATATTCTTAGTTTTGTCTTACTATACAGTTTGACTACTACTAAGAATAAGTGCCATGCAGCAGGAGACGATCATCAGCCCTGCACGGCCGCTGGAGCCGGCCACGTGGGTCGGTTGTGAGGGAAAATGCTGTTATGCACACCCCTGTTACGGGGTAGTGTGAGACTCAGGTCACGGTGCCACCCACAAGGGGGGGCGACCTCCTACCCACTAAAACCTCACGGGAGGGTATTCTGGGATGTCCCTTCTTTTGCTGGGACCTGTTCCCAGATATTCTCTCCTTTTTGTTTCATTTTGTTGCGGTAATGTTGTCATCAGTGAGCCTTGTTGTGTAATGTTGTTCGTTCATCGCGTTGGGGCTGTCGGGGGGCTAGGTGGCCCTTCCTGGTGTAGAAGTCCCCTTGGTGTAGAGGTCCCCTTGGTGTGGGATAAGATGATGTGGGGGTGGATGACGATGCATCGCGGATGTGCTCCTTGCCCAGGAAACCGTGGGGAAAGCCGTGGGAAAAATCAACCATGGTGGTGGTAGCGGTTCAAGGAGCCCCCCACTTCGTCATTTTCCGTGACATAGAAACTCCAACACGGCATCGGTCGGCAGGCGTGACGGGCCACGCTTTCTTTCCTTTCGCCTCAGGGCAGGTTTTTCATCAAAATTTTTTATTGAGTACGTTGATACAAGGTACTAGATAACGTATACAAAATTTTGTGACAACCGATCAAGAATTGAGCAAGGAAATCAAATTTGTTCGAACGAGGGGCCCGTTCGAACTTGGGGTCAGGGATAGTAAGTTAGTGGGAGCCTCCAGTCACGTAATTAAAACCGATGAAGGCAAGTTGGCAGTTTTGCCGATGTGGCCGGCCGGGGAAGGTGTGGGATTTGTCTCTTCGCTCTTTGCTTACTGCAATGTCAACTTGAAGGCCAGACATGTTGGTCAACTATATATTCCGTCGTTCAAGGTATATGGTCGCCCACGGCCTTCTTTTCTTCCCCTTACTCGATCGCAGACGAGGGCGCTCAATTTACTTATCTCCTCGAAGGAACTGCCGAAATACGATCATAGTAGCTTTACGACCGCCGTCGCCAGATCGTCGAAACGCTCTCCAACCTTCTGAACAACGACCCACCAAAGCTCAAATAACACACGTTGATAAATGACAAACCAGTCGACGAGTACATGCTCAAGGATTGGCATTGGAATGAGGCGTGATATCGGACCCAGTTATCGGGAAAATATCCACCAGCTTTTTCACATTTCGACTTTTTGGGGAAAAAGTGGGTTTGGCTCCCAAAGATGGATCGAAAAGTCGCTACGTACAGGGTTCTATTACAGAGGTGTCCAATCAAGCGTTGATCATGTGTAGAGCGAGTGTTGGGTGTAGAGCGAGTGTTGGGTCTACTGGGAGACTAGTTGAGCGGCGATCAAGATAGGTTCCGCGACACTTGAGTAATTGCCTTAGGTGAGGGGAGAATATTCGGAATCCGGCCTGGATCAGCGTGTATGACAGTAACTTACCATCAGAATGCTAATAATAGGACGGGAAGAGACGCTCGAAGGCTGGGAATATTTGGTGGTGGTGGCAAGCTGTCCTTGAGGTTCCAATCGTCCCCTTCTCAATAGCTCCATGTCTTCCCCAGGTTTCCATTCGATTCCACAATTTGGGGCCATCTTCGATGCTGCCCTAAACGATTATGCCCAGAAGACCGGGACCGACCTCAGGCTAACTACGCACCCTCTCGCTGCCGCTCTCGAATCCTGCCACTCTCCAGAAGCTATACTCGACGTTCTCCGCGAGCAAGCACATGCATTCAACCAGTATCGGAATGGAGATTGGAAGATTCGGCTCATGAGACACCTCAAGCCGACAGTCGTTCTCTTACTTGGACTTTCCACCAGTGGCGTCCTTGGCGATCATGGTATTGGTTTGGTAAGCCACCAACACGATGCTTTCCTTGCGTGCGTCATCCAACCCTTATATTTATTCCCTGCGGAAGTTTCCACCAGCAAAGGCGATATTTGCCGCTGTTGGTCACCTACTAGCAGTGCGTATCTCCTCTCGGGTCCTCCTATCCACGATCGTAACGCTCAAGTATCCCAGACAGCTAAAGGAGTCAGCACGAGCTACGATGCGCTCGTCGAGCTCTTCGAAGTTTTCGAACACTACCTTGGTCGACTCAAAATATTCACCGAGATTCCCTCCGCGGTGGGAGAAGTATTGGTCAAGATAATGGCTGAACTACTCAGTGTGCTTTCCCTGGCGATGCAGCAAATCAAGCAGGGGCGATTCAGTGCGTATTATTTCGTTGATACCCGACTACTGTCTTATGATGACACAGGGAAATTCGCGAAGAAGCTCTCAGGGGAGAATGATATCGAGGCGGTCTTGCAAAGACTAGACCGACTCACGACGGAGGAATCGCGGATGACTGCTGCTCAGACAATGCAAGTCGTCTTTAGTCTATTCAACAATATGAAAACGATTATGGATGGTATGCAATTCCTGTCCAACATGTCCGTTATGGAGTGTTGAATGTCTGTCGATTCAGATGGAAAGGCATCAACAAATAGCGTTCGAACTGTTCTGGGTAGGTATTTTTTTTTCTCAAAAAAGGAGCGACTGCAGCTGACCCCGGGGCGGCAGTTACGATCCAAGAAATAGTGGAAGATCTGAATAAGATTAAACGTTTGTTACTTCCTGTGTCGCGATTATTCGATACTGACGGTTACTCAACCTCAGGTGGTCAACTACGAGAAAGGATTCATAAGTGGATTTCTCCCCCAGACCCGTCAATCAATCAGAACAGCGCCTGTGAAACCCACCACGGTGAAACCGCCACATGGTTTATCCAAGGCGCAGTATACAATGAATGGAAGGCAACAGGCTCTGTCTTGTGGATCCAGGGTAAACGTACGTCTCCTTACTTTATCCCATTACTGCTACTGATTGCTTCGGGTTTCGTAGCAGGATCAGGGAAGAGCGTCTTATGGTGCGCAACTACTTGATCGATTTCCGTTGATCAAACTGATATTCTTGTCCAGCTCTTCAATTATAAAGGATGTTCAAGGAATATGCGCGACGGGATTGGCATCACTCGCGTATTATTATTTCGATTTCAAGGACACTGCGAAGCAGGATCGTCGTGGTCTGCTCTCCTCCCTCCTCATCCAGCTTTGCACTCGATCCCATCTTCGCTACGACATTCTCTCACGTTTGCACGAGACGCACGATAATGGTCTACGACAACCCAGTGACACTGACCTGATCCGTTGCCTCAAGGATGTACTTGCACTCTCCAGTCAAGAAAAGGTATACATCATAGTAGACGCCGTTGATGAGTGTCCAAATTCATCTGGATTTCCGAAAACTGCACGCGAAAAGGTTCTAGATCTGTTGGAAGAAATCGTGGATTTGAATCTTCCGAATCTACGTATTTGTATTACCAGCCGCCCCGAGATCGACATCAAAAATGTTCTGGAACCTCTTAATCCTCACCAAATGTCTCTTCACGACGAGAATGGACAGAAGGAGGACATCCTTGAATACATCAGGACTGTTGTCCTAGCAGACCGCAAGATGCGGAGATGGAGATTAGATGACAAACAGCTAGTAATCGATACACTGTCAGCAAAGGCGGACGGCATGTGAGTAATCACGATCACAGCAATGTCAGTGGGTTTATTCTATGTAACTACACAGGTTTCGGTGGGTCGTTTGTCAACTGGATATGTTGCGCCGATGTTTTCCTGCGAGTCTCCATGAGGCCCTAGAAGAATTGCCTGAAACACTGGACGAAACCTATGAGCAAATTCTGTCAAGCATCGAAAAGGAGAAACGAGAATACGCTCATCGGCTATTCAATTGTCTTGCGGTATCCGTTCGCCCTCTTCGTGTCGAGGAGCTCGCAGAGGTTCTTGCGATGCGTTTTAATACAGGAAATATTCCCGATTATCACGTCGGTTGGCGACTGGAGGACCCCTATGAGGCGGTCCTATCTGCGTGTTCCAGTCTTGTTACCATTGTCAATGTCGATGGATCACGGATTGTTCAGTTTGCGCATTTCTCCGTCAAGGAATTTTTGACATCAACCCGTCTTTCCGAGGCAGCAACACTGGCAGACGTTTCCCGATATCACATTCATTCCCTGTCTGCACATACGATTATCGCGCAGGCTTCTCTCGGCATTCTACTCCATCTCGGGGATTGGGTCGACAAAAGGAATATGGAAGAGTTTCCATTCTCAATCTACGCTGCGCAGCATTGGGTGGACCATGGCCAAATTGAGGGCGTATCATCAGTTATCCAGCATGCAATGACGCGTCTGTTTGACGTCGACAATCCATCGTTTGCGACCTGGATTTGGATATACGACATTGATTACCCTCTTCGAACGCACATGTTCACAACTCACCCGACACGACCGGAAGCCTTCCCATTATACTATGCCACGCTTTGTGGTTTTCGTGACGTTGTTCAACACCTGGTATCCACGCATCCTGGAGATATCAATGCCATTGGAGGGTACCATACTGCTCCATTGCATGCTGCGCTTGCGAAGGGAAATCTTGGGATCGCGGAGCTTCTGATTGAAAACGGAGCTGACATCCATGTCCTGGACAGTAGAGGGTCGAGTGCGTTGAACGTAGCATCAGGAAGCGGACGTCTTGAAAATGTGGTGTTCTTACTGGAACACGGCGCAGACGCGAACAAAGAAGACGAGGACGGGACTACCGCCTTAGACAAAGCATCATGGAAAGGAGAACTTGACATTGCAAGGATCCTACTGAAACACGGAGCAGCTGTGGATTCCTGTGACAGCATGGGCTGGACTCCATTGTACACAGCGTCACGATATGGACATCTGGACATCGTGCGACTTTTGATCCAGAATGGTGCAGCTGTCGACTCTCGTCAAAATGATGGTTGGACTCCATTACATGCAGCTTCACGATTTGGGCACCTGGACACCGTGCAATTTTTGATCCAGAAAGGCGCAGCTGTCGACTCTCGTCGAAATGATGGCTGGACCCCATTACACGCAGCTTCACGATTTGGGCACTTGGACACCGTGCAATTTTTGATCCAGAGCGGCGCAGCTGTCGACTCTCGTCAAAATGAAGGCTGGACCTCATTGCTTGCGGCGTCGCGATATGGATATCTGGACATCGTTAATGTTTTGATCCAGAGCGGCGCGGCTGTCGACTCTCGTCAAAATGATGGCTGGACTCCATTGTTTGCAGCTTCACGATATGGGCATCTGGAGATCGTGCAATCTTTGATCCAGAGCAGCGCAGCTGTAGACTCTCGTCAAAATGATGGTTGGACCCCATTATGCATAGCATCAGGACAAGGACACCTGGACATCGTGCAATTTTTGATCAAGAGCGGCGCAGCCGTAGACTCTCGTGAAAATAATGGTTGGACCTCATTATACATAGCATCAGGACAAGGACACCTGGACATCGTGCAATTGTTGATCGAGAGCGGCGCAGCTGTAGACTCTCGTCAAAATAATGGTTGGACCTCATTATGCACAGCATCGGGACAAGGGCACCTAGACATCGTGCGGTATCTTATACAAAGCGGTGCTGTTGTGAACTGCCGCGCAGAGGATGGCTCAACTCCATTGACACTCGCATGTCTCTTTGGACATTTCGACGTTATTTCGGAGCTTCTTGATCAAGGTGCTGATGTAAATGCACAACAAGCAAACCTTTTCACTCCGCTGCATATCGCATCAGCTGCCGGTCATCTCCGTATTGCAATGTTGCTCATCCAATCCAACGCCGAAATTGACAACAAGACCAGCGCTGGAGAAACTCCTTTAATCTTGACTTCTCTTGTTGGTCATCTTGAAATTGCACGACTGCTACTCGAACGTGGCTCAAACCGAAACGCCCAAGACAACGCTGGTTGGACTCCTTTGCACAAGGCTGCCCATAATGGACATCTCGATATCGTGGAGCTGTTATTCGAGTTTAGGGCCACTCTTGACCTTCGAAACGTCGGCGGTAGGACACCCTTGGATATTGCATCTGCAAACAGAAAGTGGGAGGTTGCCAGATTCTTAGCCGAGCGGGTAGCAGCGGATCCTTGGGACGACACAGATATCATTCCAATACACCCAACATCCCAGAATTCGCTTCCTGATGTCCCGATGCCGTCGCTCGGCTCTAGGGAAGATGTAGACCCACCAGACAAACAAAGTTACACGTTGCATAATGCATCCGAAGAGGGAAATCTTGACATAGTAATCTCGCTGATTGCCCACGGTGCAGATGTCGACGAACGGAATGCAGATCACCAGACTCCGCTACATCTCGCGTCGTCAAAGGGAATACTAGAGGTTGCAAAGGTATTAATCGATGCTGGTGCGGACGTGGATTCCTGGGACAAGTGGGGTTGGACCGCATTGCATCGTGCATCGCGATTAAAACATCTCGAGGTTGTACGGTTGCTGCTTGACCGTCGCGCTGATGTCGATGCAAAGAAGCAAAACGGCTGGTCTTCTTTACATTTGGCGTCAGCAAATGGTTATATCGAGATCGTCCAGCTGCTACTCGAACGTGGAGCAAGTGTGGAAGTTAGAAATGATGAAGGCCGGACTGCCTCTGACGAGGCATTACGAAGCGGAGACCCGAAGATTGTAGAAGTACTGTTACAACATAGTGCGCGTCAAGCACAGGTAATTACTGACAATTGAGTACTTACCCAGATGATGTTATTATAAGAGCCGCTAGTCTGCATGTCACATCATAAAACAATGAAGCCAAATTGACAGTTGACAATCTGGCCGTGTTCAACGTGTAGTATTGTAGCATGAGCAGTGTGCAGAGTGCTGCGTTGATGCGAGTAAATCCAATAGACGAAAGAGTGTGAGATTCAAGAAAAAGAGGGAGAGGAGGGAACGGGCGGCGGCGGTTGGCTTAGACGAGACGGGGCGAGGCGGACGCGGAGAACGCTAGGACAGGGCTAGCGCAGAGACGGGACGGACGCTGAGGTAGTGAGCTGGCACGAGACGGACGAACGCTGAGACGAGAAGAGAAAAGAGCGACTGAAATTGGTTGACAAACGGGTAGAATGATAGGGCGATTTTGATTCCCCCTTCTCCAAGAGCTGGAGGGTGACTTAAATACAGGCGAGCTACCTACTTAGTAAGGTAGTAAACGAGTGTGTCGAAGATGAAGTGTCCGTAGGTAAGCGATGGCTGGGCTTGGACAGCCTCCAGAAGTAAGTACGAGCGCCACGTTGAGGCGCTGAGGGAATAGAGGCGATGAAGGGGAAAGAGGACGTCGCGTGCTAGCGACACAGCAGAAAGGCGATGAACATATCAGGAAACTAGAGGAAAAGGGGGATAGTGTCGGCGAGATCGGTATGGACCGAAGGGAAGTGAATAGGGAGGAATGGATGCTTGACGTCTTGGCGTTTCGTATTGCACAGGCGATCGTCGGCGAAGACGGTTTTGTTGGCGGCGGCGAGGGCGTAGTGGCGGGGGAACGAGAGTGGTTGTTTTGGTGTGTTGACATCTCGCCTTGTGCTTGTGTGTGCGGGCGCTCCGACGAACCGATTCCGCGCGCAGGTCCGAGGGGGACCTTACAGCAGACTACTAGTAGGACGCTCTATTCATCTATCTCCTCGGAGGAACTGCCGAAATATGATAGCAACTTCCCATCCACGTCGCTAAGTTCGTTGAAACGCTCCGCAACCTTCTGAACAACGACCTATCAAAACACGCACAGCACATCTTGATAAATGACAAACCAGTCGACAACTACCTGCTTAAGGATTGGCCTTGGAATGAGGGGCGATATGGGACCCAGCGTGGGCTCAGGGACATGACAGACGTCTTGGTAGGGATACCCATAGTTGTCGATCAGAAGGAACTAGACTAGGAACTAGTAACCATTGGAACGCGCGACATGCTCTATGTGTCTTCGACAGGAATCGATCGGCGGCGTGTCAACACTCAAAATACGCAGAATCTTAATCGGTTTTTGGACAAGTGACGTCCGCGATGAGACCGCTCGGCCAACCAAGATAGCATCACGTTAAGCCGTCCGATCGCCGTGTGTTTACAACAATGACACCAGAATCGCACCGTGCTTTGGCAGCTCACTTCAGAAGCTCCACGCTTAACTTTATATCCCATTTCCTTGCAGTGCTATCGAGCAATCCCGTTTACGGAACCACAATCTGAGACAGGGACACCCGCAACTCCTGGAAGCCATCAGTCCGCGAGCTCACTGTTGTCGTGGGCTCCCATCTGTCATGTCACTGTCTGCAATATTGTCCTCACACTCTCAGACGAAACCGTAGCAATGAAGATTACGGACTGATCTGATACAGCTAGGCTGTAAGTGCGCTCTTAGTGATCCTTCAAAGATGGAGTCGAGTCGAGATGCTGATCGCATATTGCGAGGGACCCTGTATAACCTCAGTCTGGATTTCCAAACTTCGGCCTGGAAATTGGCCAAGCTTGGCCACTCGTAGTCGCAGCGTGAAGCACGCATTCTTCGCCGCCCCCTCGTTTATCGCACATGTTCGGAGAGGGGCTACGCCACCCAGCGTGACATTTTTCCATAAGTCTGCATCACCGTCTGTCTTAGATGTATGCTCATTAAATTCGAGTATCATAAAACAATATTACAGGTTGTCTAAAGAAATGACGGACAAGTACATATAGTCTTGTGGAGCCTGTCGCTCAAAAATATTCTATAAAGTAAAATTCCCGAATTCCCACCGGAAACAATCCTGCGAGGGGGGTCAGCAACTACAGAGAATCGGGTAAACCCATACGCACCACGCAGTCGTCTTGCCTCTTCAATTCCGGAACTTCGCGGCCGTGTTTCTCCGCAGCGGGCCATGGTTTTGAAAGTACGTTGTCGATGACTGTTGCAATTGGGTGATTCGTAAGGCGCACAGCCCAAGAGAGCTCCGTCACCGTGTCATATTCAATGATGTTTCCTACGTGACACCGGCTCTCCATCGCATACCCAGCCACGCCACAGGTTGATAATGCGCCTGTGCAAGTGCCCATAGCGATTGGGTCGGCCGTGTGCCATACATGTGTGATATGGTGCGTTGAAGGCTGTACGGGGAAAGTAATAAGAATGGACGCGCATATATAAAATAAGACTGGAAGAGCGTACAGGAGACGGTAGGTGTAAGCGCTGTGTTGCCATGCGTTCACCTGGTGCCTCAAATGCCACGACAGGAACGCCAAAAGTGACCCCCAGAAGCGAAGCAAGCGAACCTCCGAGAGAGTGACCAATGACCCAGATGTTCGCATTAGGATATAAAGTCGTGATGTTGTTATATAGATTCTGTTTGAGCGAGCATGTTAGTGCCATATTCGACGAGAGGTAGAGGGAACGCACGACACCCGTGGGATAAAACAAACTTTCGTCTATCAAAGCATTCTCAACGCATTCCTCGTTACATTTCCACCCACCGCGGTGGCAACCGCATACGGGAGTCCATGCCCGACTGACACGCGCACAACAACAGCTGAAGAGGAGATTGTCGTTCAGCTTGTCCTTCTCGATCGTAGGCCCGCCGCCGACGATCGGAATGGAAGTACCCTTAATCGTGAGCACCACCGTGCTGTTGTCTTCGGTCGCGAACACGTAACCTCGGAAGCCGTCATCGTCAGGCTCCCACCCAACCGGCACACCCTAAGGGGGAGGTCGGCCTTTAAAAATGCAAGGCAGAAAAACACATTCACAAGAAGTGACGCACCACATTCCACTCATCTGTCAAATTGTACCACTCGTGGCTTCCGGGTACGAAGTAGGAATTGCTTGTCATCTTGGCTAGTAATAGGAGAGTTTCACGGCGCGTCAGATCTGGTCCAGGAGCTTCATCTTGCTCCCAATCGAGCATGGCACTCTGGCCGTGTTGGGACATGTGCCGAGCAGCGGTGAACTTTTCCTGTGAAGAGGGCCGTGTAGTGCGCATAGGTGAAGTGACGATCGAGAATGGATTGTGTACGAAGCCGCTTGCAGAAGGAAGGTCGTGTGGCACGTTAGCGAGATAGACCTGCGCGGATGACGTCTCGGCGTGAAGGTGTCGCAGTTGGAAGCTCAACGAGCTATCCGGTCGTGGCCTGACGTGAGGGTGTTGGGACACATCCGCAGGAAATAGTCGGTCGAAGAAGAAAATAAGGCTGGTCAGGTAAATGTGAGACAACATCCGAAGCAACTGAAAGAAAACGCGTGAGCGACCTTTTGTGGTGTGGCACAGCCTCGTGCAAGCGCTTCGACTTCCGGCCCGACTATTACCGGTTACCAGTCACGTGATGCCTCACAATCACATGTTGGACGCTCACGCTCACAGCTAAAGTGAAGATAGGTCAGGTATGAGTTTAGGTTACAAGCATGACAAAATGTTCTTACTGTCCATGTTCTACGTGGAGGCTTACAGCCCCTGGAAGCGATGCGGACTGTGACCAAATGAACGCGTGGTTACGCATCAGGAGCCGAAGATCAGTCAGTCCGGTCGAGGATGATGCCACTCGATGACCAGTAAAAAATAGCAGGCCGAGGACCCTATGACAAGGGCCCGATGTCATGTCCAAGTCCGAATGGACACAGCGGCGTTATAGAAAGGCCTAGGAGTGCCAGAAGCCGCTCGACGACTTTCTTGCGATGCGCCCGACCATCCCACATGAGCGTTTCCCTTCTGTAACATTGATTGCACATGATGGGTCTGACGGTGTTGATGGTGTCGGAGATAACGCTTCAGCTTGATGTCTCTTTTGGCGAAAGCCCACTTTCAGGCTACTACAGCGCCAACCCACCCAGACTCCGACTCTTGAGTCCAACAACATTGGGCACACAACAACATGGAGCCTATTTGGAGGCGACAGAGGCAGACGACGAAGATATGGAACGAAATGATACCCGAAGATGATGCCTTTATCTGCGGAATTGAACAGGACACAGCGTTGATGGGACAAGGGCACTGACCTCAGTGTTGCAGTTGTATGCTATACACACGAGGAACAAAAGATATCAGAGATTGTAGTTCGGCTAAGATTGCAAAAGCTTGTGTATGTACAAGGCCGTTAGCGTCATGCCCGCGACGTATCATGATCGATCCTATATTTCACGGATCCTAGCTGCGCGCCGCGGATCTCAGCCGTTCTGACATGCCATTCTTGTCTTTGTAACCAGTTGCAATTCTAGTGGCGCTGACCGCGGTTGTCGAGTTGCATAGGCCGGCTTCAGCATGACAACTCATCTAGATCCTTCCAGGGAAAGCATGACATTGTTGTGATATTGACATAAAATACAAAGACATCGTTGCATCGATCCATTATAAGGAAGTAGTGCGGTAAAGAGAGGCGTGCTACATGCAGTCCGTGTATTTGCGAAAAATAAATATCATCAGCCATTTGCTATCATATCGAGCAATGGTATTAGTGAGGAACAACTGAGCAGTGAAATAAAATAATAGGATGTTTGCGATGCGTAGGGTAACGATTGAGAATGATAGTCTGGGTATGGATACAATGATTGATTCATGAAAAGGTGACCCACGCAGCCGAATCGTTCGTCATTATCGTCACGGTCAGAGCGCCCGCCCAGTAGCGAAAGACGCCTCAGCGGGATCCGCATCCCTTCCCACATCGTCAATCGGGAAGAACGAGATGTCAGCAGCCATAGACTCGGCCGTCACAGGCACGGGGCTGCGGAGCACCCTCGCCTCGTCGTCAAACGGCGTCACAAACGGGTTTTCAATTCGCGTGGGCACCAGTCCCAGTCCGGGCCCGCCCCTCACGGTCGTGGTCGTGGTCGTCGAAATCGGCGGGACGTACGGTTCCGCTCTGCGCGGCGCCGGCGCGGACCGGACGATCCCAAAGTGCAGAGGCACTGAGAACTGCGCGAGCGCCACGGCCGCAGGGCTCGGCGCGGCCGAGTCGGCGTCGCCCCCGACGCTCACGGGCACGCTGGGCTTGCGGCGCGTGCCCGGGTCGAATGTCGGTATCGATCCCGTCTGGGGCGAGAGCGACCATCCCGACTTGGGCTCGAAGCCCGCGCCGGTGTCGGCCGCGTATCGGTCGGCCTCAAAGCTGTTGTTCTCGATGCTCGGAGAGATGCGCTCGATCTCAGGGAGGCTGTCAGTCCGCACCGACGCCGCGCGACCCGTAGAGATCGTCAGCTGTGGACGGTGGGCCTGGCGGAAGCTCTTGCGTACGGCCCGCTTGTCGCGCCGCAAGGCCAGAGTAAGGTGTTTCCGCCAACCACTTTCGGAAGGAAGCTTGCGGGAGAGTCTACTGAACATGCCTCCTGTTCCTTGTGGCTGGGCGGAAGGCGAAGATGCGTGATCGAAGAAGCTTTCAAACGACTTGTTAGCGGCAGGCGTAGGATTGGGCAAGGGTTGGAGGCGCTCGGGGTCACTGGGCTCGACGCGGCGTATCGTCAAGGGCTTTTTCGGATATGTGTCGCTCACTTCTGTAGGCTTCTCTTCTCTGAAGGGGACCACAATTCTGTCGAATCCTGTACGCTGCTCGCGCTGAAACCTTCGCTTTCCCCTCGATTGGAAGAAACGATGGCCATAGGAATTCCAAAAGACAATGGCAAGACCCATGAGAACCACGATAGCCCACAGCCCAAGGAAGATACCAAACATGATACGCTCCTTCTTGAGAGCTTGCACATAAGTTTCAATCAGACGTCCGACAAGGCCGCCATTGGGATCGCCGTTGCCACCGATGGCTGCAGCTGCGATGGGTTGTGTTGCCTCATTCACTTGTTCGGGGGATACGACTAGTATACTCTCGTTTACGCGTGGGATGTTGATGTGCAAGTTATCGTGGAGAAACGTGAGTGCTTCTTCGATCTCGTCGATCTTGGAACCAAGGAAGCACCTGACGAATTCCTGCGCAGGCTCCTCCAAGAAGGTCCCGTTGAACAATGTCGAGACAGCATTTTGAACGTCATTATAAAACCCGTTGATCGTGTTGTTTAGCGTCGTGGTGGTCCCATTGACCCATCCTAACAGCCCGTCGTCGATCGTTGATTGGACAGCATCAATATGACTATTAATGCCGTTAGCATAAAATGCTGACTGGTTAAACATGCTTTGATTGAGCGAGGTGAAAATGGTTCCAGACAAGTCATTGGCGGCAGCAGTCGCGCGATCATGGAATTTGGCCTCTATTGGGGCGATGGCCAACAACTGAAGCTGGACGGACAAAATGCCAAAGAAGCCAATGAGGAAGCACGCAAGTGCGGGAGGGTGGAAAACGTAGTGTAAGAACCAAGAAAGGTTGGTATACTGTGAAGGAGTGAGATGCAGGAGTGCGGCGATCGTGTTGGCAATGCGTGTCAGAAGAGGGTGAGCCGAATCAGCATGAAATACGAGCATATTGTGGTCGGAAAGAGTCATCGTTGGTGCGGAGGCTGGTCCAGTGTGAGTAACTGTCGAATCCGACATCCAGGCCTTACGGGTCCATTCGAGATGAAACTTAAGGCAACGCCACTTGTACCACTCGAGCACAGAGAAGCCGGCCAGTAACAAGACAATTAGGAGAGCGACCAGGATGAGCGCGACCTTCGTTATTTCCAGAAGTGCGTGTCCGAGGTCATCGACGATCGAAGTGTCCAAGTTATCGCAGAAAGTTATCGTGCTGCGGTCAGGGAGAGGAAGAAGTGACGAGTTGAAGGTAATGTTTGCGAAAGTACTATTGATATCTGCCTTTACCGCTTCAAACGGGGTGTCAAGCCTGGGACATGTCAAGAGGTAGCCCAAAGTAAGGTGGTAGATGTGCTCACAAGTTGTCGATTGTATCCTTCAATACTTTTACGGTAGGCAAAGAAGCATTAAGACTTGTCAAAGCATCTTGAAAATCCGTGGGAAGAGTAACGTTCTGGAGCGCGTCAAGACTGGGGATACTAAACTGAGGGGCCTGGATGTTGCCGAAGGGATTTACTTTGTTGATCCCATTGATTGCGGTCTGAACCGCTGAATTGGCAGCTGATACGTCGTTTTGAATGGACGTGCGCAGAGAGTTGAACGTATTTGTAAGAAACGTGTTTATCTAGCGGGAAACGTCAAGGCAAAGACGACACGGACCAAGTTGGTCCGACGCACCTCCTGCGTTGCTCCAATGACCAGAGACAGCCCTCCGCGGACGACCAATTCCAAAAAGCACAAGAATGTTGAACGATAGGTATCGACCATAAAGTTGATTATGGCCTCCATTACGGTGAGGGAAAGAACAAGCGCATCTTGAGCTCCGCGCATGGAGGCATTAACTGCCTCGACGATTTGTTCGTTTGTAGCCACGGCCATGAAACGAGGCAGGCTCGCAGCTGAAGACGCAGCTTGCTGCGCGGCCAGGCAACCGGTAAGGAGGTCCTCCTTTGCATTGTTTATGGCTGTCTGAGCAGAGTCAGAGGATAGTTGGAGGCGGAATGCGATAAAGATGAGAGAGAGAATGGGGTATGCGAGCCACGTGAGGGAGAGTAGGTGTGGGAGTTGTAGATATGGGGTGAGTCCAGAACTTGGCACGGAGGGAGCAGAGTCGTATATCGGAGGCGGGGACATCCAACGAATAGGTGGTGGAGAGATAGACATGATTAAGATGTGAGTGAGGGATTACTTATAAGTCGTCCAGCGACGGAATAAAGCCTGGATGCAGGAGACAAACGTGAAGGCCGCGGGTGGCAAGACCCGGAGGAGAAAGAGAGCTGAAGAGCTGCGAGCAACCATGCTTTTGAGGTCGGAAGACCTCATTGTGTCTTGTGTGTACGGGCGTGCAGACTGGCATTGTTCCAAGCACTCTGCACAACAATTGTGCATTATGTAAAGAAGGTCAGAGCAGAGCAAAGTGATAACATTAGCCGCAACAACGCTCATGCCAAATATAGAATTGCAACTCCGAATAAATACAACGCATAAAAATGCAGAAAAAAGTACAATCGTCTGCCGAGACAATACGGGTGTCATAACAACTTGTTTGAGCGAAAACTGAGTGAGGTATCTATATCATTGATGAACCGCTGCGGGGGAGTTGGAGGAGGAGAACCTAGTGAGTAGCCTCCAGGTCGTGCTTTCTGAATATTCCGAGGTTGGCTGAATTGAACTTAATGTTCAACACCTCACTAGCTGCCCTTCTTCCCTCTGACATCCCACGGCCAGACGCCAACACACACACACCTTCATTAATGCATCTTCATTTCCCTTCCGTACAGATCTCTCTTCCTAACACACGATACGCTGACTGAGCATCTCGTTATCAATTGGCACGGTGGCGCGTGGTACATGGCGACTCAGCCAATCGGAAAAGTAGGTGAGGCGCCATCGAAGTCGTTTTCTATGACTCTTCAGAAAGTAATGTGCCATTTATGAGAGAACCGTTTGATCTCTTGGTCGGTTCGTTACGCAGCAAAAGCAACGGTTTCGTGAGTTCGCCCGTTCGGTCCAGACCAGAGGATCAGTCATGCCCCTGACGAGAACAGCTGTATTGCGTACGGGACTACTAGTAGTACTAGTGTTGCACACGCCTCCATCATATCCCATTATCAGCCTTCGATAGACCACCGAGCCGGAACTTTCCCGTGCCTGATTTAGGGACCCTTCTCACCCCACATTCAGTTGCCATCCCTCACGCCACTCACCCTGCGGCCTCCGGCCATCTGTGCGCTGTGCCTTCAGATCTCTCTCTCTCAAAAAAAATTGTGACGCGTCCTCCGGGCACGTCGGCATTCGTGGGAATGCTATGAAATAAAAATCAATGTCGTCCTGGCCAACCAACGTTCCAAAGACCACAGCACATAACAGGACCATATATGGAACGAGCACATGGTATGCCCGACAGCCCTTTGGCACTTTGATCATCGACTCCAACCCACCCAGGAAAGCTAGGCGCCCGCCCCCTGACTCCGAGTCGGCCGGTTCTCCCGTCCTGCCACACGCCACACAATCTATTCTGTTCGATCTTCCGTCAATGGTTCTGCAGCCGCAAATGACTGTCCCCATTCAATCCCCACCATTTTTGCGGAACCCGCCTCCCTCTGATGAAGTCTTACTAATGCGGCAACTGCTGTACTAGTTCCCCTGCTGTGCTGTTATCGAACATGCCAAGTGCTCCGCATGGGAAAATGGGCGATGTCTGGCCCCATCATGATAGAGGTGGCTCATGAACTCGGGAATAGCTCGCCCCAGTGGCGTTCTGGGTGGATCATCAGCACTTCATGATGTCGTGTTGTACTAGTAGAGCTGCGAGCGGCAGATAAAGATAGCACTTCTCGGGTCCCGCCGCTTACGCTCTGAAACCGACATCAATGTCGGATCCTGGGAAGGCCCCCACCGACAAGGAAGTGGACAAGATCGCCAGACAGTTGCATGTTTGTTCCCAACGAACCTCGGTGATCCCGCCTTTGCCCCAACAGGTTGGTCAGTCACAGACTCACGTCTGTGCCTTACGGTGTGTAATGTTCCGTGTATCTCTACTGTCTGTCCGCTGGCTTGACTTGGGCGAGCCGCAGTGGTCGTTTATATGGTTATTGCGTTCCTTTTTTTTTTTCGAAGGAGGGGTCGGAGCAACTTCGGCCTGTTCTCGTTCTTCTTCCTTCTCTTCTCAACCTGCACGTGATTCCCTCGTCGGCGACTTGCCCATGCTGGTGTCCGGCGCGACGGGGGTGAGCTCGCTTTCTGGTGTGTGTGTCTCTGCGAGACCCGCGGTCCGAGTCCGCCCTCGCTGGCCACCTGAAAGCGACTGTTCGCACGTGCACAATCGCCGTGTTACGTGAGGTAATACAGAAGTAGGCAAAAATAGAAACGGAACACCCAACTTGGGTCGATTTTGATGACGCGGTGGCGAGTCTTAGCTGCGGCGCAGCACATGTGTACCACCGTACCATGCCAGTACGGGTATGTGCACCTTGAGCTATGGCGTTTATTGAATAGCTCTCCGTACCTTAGCTCTATGCATCATACAGACCAACACGATCTACAGATGTAGGCCCCCTTCACAATCTTCATCTCAATCTTTGTCACGGGAGCTTTCGTCGGCTGCGTACGTCGCTCCTTATTTCTGTTGCCCTTGCCGTTTCACCACCTGCAAGCCCCGTGGAGTACTAAAATGTCCGCGATTCGTCACGAATATGATCCCCTGATATCCTCTGCGCCGTTAAACTGCTGTCGATGAAAGTTTGGCCCATCGAAGAGTCAGATGTCGAACCACTGAATGACGCAGGTCGCACTGGACGTTGTGAGCATGTCGGCAAAATTATTATTACCTTTCTAGAAATGGGGTACTGCTGTCTCTCAGACACGGCCATTTCTTTGACAGGATGGACCCCTTTATCTTCCTCCTGCTCTACCAAGCGGGGAGCATACGCCGGGGCGTACGCCCATCGCGTACAACGGGTAGTGGCTCATATGATCTCCAATACGTCGAAACTGACCAAATGGTGGTTTGTCCTGGTGCCATGTACTATATTACGATTTGCTTTCCCTGAGGGCCAACCCTTCAAATCCTGGCCTGAAGGTCTGTCTAATTCACGCCTCCCCCACTGTCCCGCTCACACCCCCGACCCGACCCGACCCTCTTTTTCTTCTCACCTAGCCCGCCTTGCGCGCCTTCTCGACGGGCCTCATGAACGCCCAAATAATATAATCTACCTCTCATCCATATATATTCACAATTTAGAGAAATCATCATCATCCACCCTCATCTCGCGCGCCATCCTCGACCTCCGTGCCGCATCACGCTCTGGCACGACGGATAAGTAAAAAATATCCCTTGTAAATGCATCATGAGTCAGGACGTACAGTAACAGTACCAGGACCAGAACCCGGGCGACAGCCAGAGCCAGAGCCAGAGCCGCCAGACCGAACCGGTCCGTTCGAGACGGTGCCGGGTGCGGGTGCGGATGCAGGCGCGAGCGCGGGTGCAAATACCGACACCACCGCAATCGACGTGACAGTCGACACTGTCAATGCCAATGCCGGTACTGACGCCGACGCCGCCAACCGAGAGAGCGGCGGGGGCCGCTTGGTTCATGGTTCATTCACGCGATCGATGAGGTGAGGCGCGCAGCGGGCGAGCAAAGTTGTAGTCACGGTGTAGTGCTGTTTGGGGTTTGAGGTTTAGTTTAAGATTCGCCCTTACTTCGACTACAGTAAGTACTGTTCCTTCCATCGGGGATTCGGCGTTCCGCAGCGATCATGTTCCGGTGCTGATGGCCGCGCTCCATGTCAAGCCGGCATGGAGCATGACTCATGGCGGGCTCGGAGACGGAGAATGCGGTGGCGTGGTCACATTTCGGGAGAACTATGGTGTTTTGCGTGTAACTTGGTGCAGGCGGCTCGCATCATTTATTCAGGTTCATGGAAGATCATTACATGCTTCTTACGGAAGTCCATGTGGTCCCTCAGCCGTCTTGGCTCATCCTCGTGGCTTCTCACACTCTCAGGGCCAGCACGAGGATGTTTCGTGTTGTTATAGCTCTGAACACCAGGCTAGAGAAACATAGGAACAGCTTATGCGACACTGATAATCAATCACATTCCATAAACATCCGATTTTATCGATGACAGATAAGTCACGAGACAGAAATAACAGATTTGGGGCACATGCATTCCCACCACGGGACACCATCAAGAAGAGTGAGCGAAGCCAACGGTCAAAGATACTGAGTTACGAAGGCGAATCCAGGAATGGTAACATTCCCTTTTCGACTGCAAAAGGTACGATTAAATCGAAGCAACATGCGCAATATGACAAACTTACAGTTCACGGACTGGATCACAAGGGGATCGGGCAGATTAAGCGGAAACATCATCAGACATGAAACAAAGCGCACCTCGTAAAACAAAGTTGGCCAGCACGGCAAAGAACAGCAGGGCGCTAATGATAAGAGGGCCAGCGATTTGACCTAGAACCGCCAAACAAACAAAGTCCCAGTCCTCAAGTATTCCCACGATCGACAAAAGATAAGAGAGACGCACCGAATTCACCGGGATCACGTCTGCGGATCATGGTGATGCGATGCTGGTACAGGCCATAGCCATACACCTATAGAATGGGATGGCGGAAGACTCGTGAGAAGAAAAAAACATGGCATTCGGGAAAATAACGTACCAGGATACCAACACTAATGACGGCATAAACATAGGCAAAGTTGCGTGCGATGGGGTCCTTCGATGCATTGAAGAGCGCAATAGCCAGTGCGCCTATCAACACGGACATATTAAGATACGAGACCCAAGCTGAACACATTCAAATGTCAGCGTCTATCGTCGTCACAAAAGGAGACAGAAATTTAATCTAAAAAAGAAAAAAAAAGAGAGAGAAGCGATATCGTGAAGGGAAAGATTGGATATACTTAAAAAGGAGCAGGAGGATGCACGAACTGCGTTCATTCGCGAACCACACTTTGCCCTCGACCCTCACGGGCGTAGGCGTCTTCTTGGGCACGCGGACCTGCGGCGGGACCGTGATGGAGTGATAGTCTCGCACCGTGGGCATCTGGCCGCTCTCCTCCTCCGGCTCGACGTCGGGGATCTCGTCCGCGCGCGGATAACGAGACGGACGGGCGGGCTTCTTCGGGAGCTGCGCCAGGGCTTTGGACGAGAAGGGGGAGAAGAGGTCGGACATGGCGTGCCAGGAACGCTGAATGAGGGAGGCATGGATGTCGTCGTTGCTGTCGACGCTGCTGGAGGCGAGCTGGTGGTTACGGGACATGGCGGAAAGAAGCTGGAAGGGAGGGGTATCGACACAAGAGAACCCCGGGCTCCGTGTCGAGCGAATCGGATTTCATATGTTCTGCCCTGTTCACGGCACGTGCGGCCCGGTATGTCATATATGAGTGAATAACATAGCGAGTGATGGTGGGTGATCGTACAGTATTATTAGTGTAATGCATGGCTTGCTACAGTAGACTATCCCAATACTTTTCTGACACCCTCCTTCTGCGCGGGCGTCAACCTCTCAGGAAATTTCACATCCCACCGAACGACCAGGTCACCCTTCCTACCCCCACCCTTCTTCCTTATCGGCATGCCCTCACCGGCGACCCTGGTCTCTTGCCCTGGTTTTACCACGCCCGTTGGCACTGGCACTTGTAGTCTTCGCCCATCCAGGTGTTCTAGCTGCTTCTTCGCTCCAGTCTCGTTTGTCAGCGCTTCGACCAACGGAATGTCAACCCTTGCGATGAGGTCATCCCCTGATCGCGTAAAGCGTGTATGCGGCTTGTCTTCGACGACAAAAACGAGGTCCTGTGAGCTGCCGTCAGAGCTCTCGTTGCCCGCCCGCGGAAACCGGATCTTGGTGCCCTCTTTCCATCCTGGTTGCACGACAATCTCGAGTACCTTCTCCTCGGTTGAACTATCAAGTTTCCGACGTGACACCTTCAAATGTTTCGTCGCACCGTTATAGATATCTTCGAGCGAGACTTTGAAGGGACGTGTGATCTCGCTTGGTGCTGCGCTTCTCGGTTGCGTGAAGCCAGCACTGCCAGTATCGTCCATGACCCCCGGCATCCTACCAGACGCGCTACGGAAGCCGGAGAATGGTGACGCACCACCCATATTATCATCAAAGAGGGATGCCCCATGCATGCCTCCTAAACCTCCAAGACCGAACATTGTCCTACAGATGTTGCGTCGGCAGCTGACCGACAAATAATAAGAGAGGTGAAACTTACTGGAAAATTTTTAGAGGGTCCGAAGGTGCAAAGCCACCTCTGTCGCTTGGCATGCCGGATGATGTAAATGTAAATGTTGTCCCTCCGCCGCCAGGGAAGCCGCCGAAATCAGCGAATGGGCTGGGGCCAGCTCCTGCTCCTGGAGAAGGTCCGCCACCTTTGAGACCCTCTTCGCCGAATTGATCGTATATAGTGCGTTTCTGCTTGTCGCTGAGGACCTCAAAAGCCTCTGATATCTGATATGAGAACGGTCAGGGGCGGAATGGAGGGGATGGAGAGATGGCCCACTTGTTTGAACTTGTGCGATGCCTCCTCACTACCTGCGTTTCTGTCCGGATGCCATTTTAATGCCTATGATTTGGGAATATCAGAAATGCTGCTCGGCAAGTAAAAAAGTAGGAGGTACCATTTTTTTGTATGCTTTCTTGATGTCTTCGTCGGAGGCATCTCTGCTGACACCCAGTAGCTTGTAATAATCAGTGCCCATAACTGAGGATAGGAAGATTCGCTCTGAGAGATGGAGGCAGAGGTCAAGTTATGTTATATTCAGTGGTACGAGAACATACCAGAATCTTATCTAATTGGCTCCGCTTCAACCGATGACCTAGTACCCAACAAATGCCTGACATCAACCCATATCGACACATGGTCCGAGCGTTCTCGTCTCGCAGTACGGAATCATGTCTAAAATACATATGACGTTGACAAGTTGTGGGAATGATGTGGTAGTGCCCAACAAGGAAAAACGGAGCTGTGGTTGGTCCTGTCGCAACCGGGGCTATTCACCTCCGCTCTGCTTGGGACCGACGACGACCTAACTTAACTTCCCCTCCCTCGTTCTTACTATTGATTCAATTCAATTCCTAATCATGCGGCTATTGCCCTTTCTCAGTGTCCCCTTTTACTTATTCAACCTCTCGCTTGCTCTTTATACGGCCGTCCCAAGGTGAGCACATTTAGTGCCAGCGCCCGCCTCTTGCAGTAACCCTCGCCTAGATGGGCGCAAGCGGTCGCTGTAATCAACGACGCCCTTTTCGTCTATGGCGGAAAAACGGATCAGTACAACTCTTATGGGTACAACTCGGCCCCTTGGACCAACGATCTTCTCTTCCTCTCCCTCTCTACCTCCTTCGATACCTCAAACCCCCCATGGCAGTATATCTCTGGTTCCGACAACACCTCCATTCCATCCCAAGGCCCCGCCCTCGCCTGGCACACCCTTTCCGCGTTCAACGCATCCACTTGCCTCATCTTTGGCGGCAACACCGGCCCAACGTCCGGCATTGTCCTCCTCGACAATTCTGACTCTGCTCAATTGTTGAATGTGGCCGACCACACCGCACCATCTTTTCTCTCCTTCCCAAACGATTGGGCAAGCGAACCCCAGCGGCGGATGCGCCACGCCGCTGCCTCAGTAGGTGGGAAGATCTACATCATAGGTGGTGAGGCTGCCGATGGCTCTGGCAACGCCTTCTCCACCCACTTCTTGTTCGACCCCTCCGTCCCCACCTTCATTCAGCTCCCTTCCGGAAATGCGCCCCCCGCCATCTTTGGCCACGCGGCAGTTATCCTCTTCGACGGCCGTCTTCTCGTGTTCGGTGGCATCTCACAAGCTCAACTCGTCCCATTCAGCACTATTTGGGTGCTTAACACGACCCAGTCCAACCTGACGTGGGTCCTGGCCTCCGTCAACACGTCCAATTTACCCTCGCCTCGTGCCGCCTTCGCAGTCGTGCTGCTTGACGACGGTCGCGTTCTCGTCCAAGGAGGGTCCGACGCTGCCTTCCAGACGAACTTTGCCGATGGTTGGATCCTCGACCCTTCGAAAAGTCCAATGACCTGGACACCCGTACCCGCCCTTTCCCAGGTTGGTGCAAGGAGAGATCACTTTGCGTTCAGTGCCGCAGGTCAGGTTGTGTTTGGGTTCGGTGCGTCATCTCCTCGGCCTTGGCTAACCCTTGTAGTTTAATGATGCTCCAAATAGGTTACGGCAATAATGCTCCCGCAGGCACAGGGATGCAGGTGTACAACGTCGGCGCGTCGTCTTACCAACCCACGTTCTCGCCCATGACGGCGCCACCGGCGCACGCCACTCTCCCTCCGGGCCCTTCACAGACATTCCCCAATTCACCCGGTTCATCCCAAACCTCTGGCCACGAAAACCCCAGCCAAAGTGGGAGAAGCGGCAGCTACACAAGTTCACGAACCGGTCTGCCCTCTAGCACTAGCACAGGCGGCGGCGGCGGCAATGGACCAGGAAATGGGGGGAAGGTGGGCGGCGCGCAGACGAACACAACTGCTATTGCCGTTGGCACTGTACTAGGTGCACTTGGACTGGCCGTAGCCTTGGCGTTGGTTGTGTGGTACTTCCGCCGTCGACACGCCCGCCAGGGTCACGCGTTCAGCGCTCTCGACAACGACGAAGACCATCCGCATTCGATTACAGCCATCCGCATCGGTGATGGGCGCAAGGGCCCGCGAATCCTCGCGCTACCTCTTGGACTCCTCAGCATGATCGGCCTTGCCCGCTCACGACGACACTTGGATTATTCGCGGCGCGACATCCTTGCCGACGAGGACCGCAGCATTAACTGGCCCGGCGTGAGTCGTGAAGGATCCGCAGGCAGGTCAAGTGGTGGCCCCAGCGCGCGCAGCAGTATTCGCGGGTTTTCGAACGCCGTCACGGGCCGGCTCGCGTCGATCCGCAACCTCGCGCGTGGGGCAGGCTCCGCTCCGCGCTCGCGGGAGCCGTCGACGGCCGTCGACTGGGAGAAGATGGGCGGCGATCCGTTCTCGCCGGAGGTGGCGCTCATGGCGGACGAGCTGCCGGAACGCACGCGAAGCGGGTTCGCGCTCGCAGGCCCGTCGCAACCCTACACCGATCCTTTCGTAGAACGAGATGCATCGTCGTCGTCGGTCCAGGTCCTGCACGGGTATGATTCCGAGCCGGAGCCGGAGTCAAACCGTGCGCCCGAGCGGAATGAGCAGTATCACCCTCCGCCGTCCAGGCTAGCACCCCTGCGCACCGCCTTGCAACCCTCGTCCGATTTCGTGCCCTTGTCACCACTCCTAGAGCAAGCGTCCCAAAACTCGCTCTCGAACTCGTCGTCCTCGCACCACTCGAACTCAGATCAGTACACAGGGTCAGGGTCAGGGTCGTCTGGCGGCGCTGCGCGTTCTCCCAGACCTTCTTCCATCCTCGACCCCAACCCGCCAGCGACTGGGAACGAACCTATACGGCGTAGTAACTCATGGTGGGGGCGATTTGCAAAGACACCTCTACTCGAGAGAAGGAGCACGGAATCTTCGCGTAATTCTGGTGGCTTCCTGGACTTCCGTGACCCCAATCCGCCACCCCGATTGCTCCCCATCGAGGAATCTGGTCACTCACGGGGCCCGTCCGATGCACCCACAGAAGGGACGAGGATCTTGCGGAGACCGTCTCCCAGCGTTACCGCGAGTCGCACGCGCTCAGGTACCCCTACACGCAAACTATCCTTATACCACGAGATGATACACGGCCGGTCCGCATCGTCGCTACAAACTGCTAACACGGAGATGCTCGAGCGCTTGGGAGGTACGATGGATATCGTACAGCGCGAAGCGACGCTGGACTCGCAGTACACACCGCTCACGGGCACGCAATCCCTGGAGGACGAGTTTGGCGCGGGATCGGGCGGCGGCTTGCAGCAGTTGCGGGCACTACTGGTGCGCGGCGACCCCTCGTACCACTCGACACGGACGGGAAGCTCCTCGGTTTCGACCGAGGACGCGTTGGTGCTCTCACCCTTCACGTCCGGTGCTGCCACTCCCGTGGGCGAGGGCCAAGAACCGACGTCGCCACCGCTGGAAGAGGCAGTGGCGGTGGCAGGTTCAGGTTCAGCCGAGGGCATCGCGGCCGAGGATGGTGGCCCACACTCGCCCGGGGTCGCCGAGCGCGTGCGAGCGTTCGAGCGCCGGATGTCACGAGAGAGTGCGCTGCCTCCTCCACCGTCCAACACCCGTCGCCGGGAAGAGCGCGCAGGAGCGGCTCAGGCCGTGGTTGTGCGTCCTTCGGTCCGTTACGGGCTCGTCCCGCGAGCGTCGCTATTCGTCGCGAACCCGGACCGCGGCCGGGGATTCGACGGGGGATGATGATTCTCGTCGGTGTCGTCGTCGTCGCCACCCACACGGTCGTCCCCCAACTGCTGACTATGGCTGACTGCTAGGACATCCTTCCTTGGTTTTGGGGGGGGGGGACGGGCTGGGATCGGGGCCTGGGGCCTGGGGGATTCGGACCATGACGGCACCCCACCGCCGTTTGATTTGTGGCAATCTCTCACTCTCACACACGTTCATGGACGGGCACGCACACCCGGGGTTTCTTCCCGCCTTCCCCTTTCTCCAGCTTTTTTTGGGATCTCCATGGGACTGACGGTGGGTTTTCACGCGTATTTTTATAACATCTCTTTCACTCTCATGACACACGACATGACATGTAATCGCGGACCGTTCCCTATTACCCTATTACTGTATTCGCCGCGCTGCGGACGCGGTTTCCTTGATGATGACGCATGCTACATATTACGAACCTATTTACGAGGCGAGGCGATGGGAAAAGACTTCTTCTTACCCCCCCCCCCCCTTTTTTTTCTTTTGGTATACCCTGCCTCCTCCTCGATTTTGTTCTTGCGTGTAATCCTTCTTCACGCTTTGTTTTTCTTGTTTTACTTTGTAGAAGTAGGTTACCCATCATTATCACGAATCACGAGACACGATAGGATCACGATTTGTATAGACACAAGCCCAGCCAGCGACCTGGGCACCCCTCGTGACGATCCGGCGCTCAGAGACGTCACCCTCGTCCCTCGCTTGCATGCTTGGTGGGTTGCTTCCCATCCCTCCGATCAACAAAAGAGGTCAGAGAAAAAGCCAGGCATTTGTTTCAAATCGGAAGCAGAATTTGGAAATATTTGGGTTTGGGTTGATACGTTCCATTCTATTCATCATTCAATTCATTGGTGGAGCCGTGTGTCAAAAGTAAAAGAGTCCAGCCTGCAGCCTGTCAAGCAAGCTCATACCACTGGCTGGCATCAGTCGCTCATTTTCCGTGTGCGATGTCGCGCATCATCGACGCGGTGTCTAGACTCTACCCCTCTCTCTTCTAGTTGCTGTATATTGCACCCCCCGCCCCTCCTCTGCGCCGCGTGTTGCTTGCTCGCTCCAGACCTACGTGTTCCCCTTCGCCGGTGGCGTGCGTGTATGCATTATTCGTGCGTGTATGCATTATTCATCCAAAGAAACGTGGGCGTGGCACGTGTAGAGTTCGCCTCGGTTGGGCCTCACTTGGGTTTTCGCCTCGTTTTAGTTCACCTTGCCTCGCCTCCGGCGTGGCCTGGCCTTGGCCCTGGCCCTTCACTTCCACTCCACTTCCCCGTCACTACTAGTACGGTATCACCGCCGCCGTCGCCGTCAGCCGTCGCCGTCCATCCATCAGCAATGTCAATGTACACTTGTCAAAATCAACAAACCCCCCCAACCACCATGGGCCCCGGCCTGTCTTGACGGCTTTTGCTTACCCCGTCCGCTCCGCTCCAACTCCAACCAACCAACGAAGGGTAGTTCAGTTCTGATTTGAAAAAGCCCGAAAAGAGATAGATGATGATGATGATGATGATGATGATGGTGATGATGATGATGGGATGAATGATTGAAATGCTGTACTGTTGGACTTGGCCTCGCTCTCTTGGCCTTTTTTTTTCCCTTTTTGTCATATTTTTCCTTTCAACGATGGAGGGACGGGATTGACACACTCCCATCCCAACACCTCCGCCCCGATTCCGTCAAAGTCTGATTGTCGTCCAGTGACGAGATAGACAGACGGAGACAGAGACAGGCACGACACAGACAGCAGACAAGTACAGCGCTCGACCTCGCAACGCAACCCCTTTGGACACGGGGCTCACGGGGCTCACTCGCTCGTCCGGCTGACCGTTCCGTCCCGTTCGTTCGGTTGCCGGTCGCCTCACCTGATGACTACAGTCAGAGTCCCTTAAAACACGTGAAAAGCTTGGTTGGTTTGGGAGAGACGGGGGAGATACCAAGTCCCCGTGAGAGAGCGCGAGGGTGTGTGTGCAAGTGGTTCGCGTGTACTGAAGAGGAAGGAAGTGGGGGGGAGGGGGTGCCCGTGACCTTGCATGCAGGCAGGCAAGGGCAGGGACGCAGATTTTTTGACTGCTTTGGCATGAGGCTTCCGCCGTCGAAACCTTCTTGTCCAGCCCCAGCCTCGCTGCCAACCTTGGCTTCCCTGCATCCGCCATCCACATATGCACCCACATACACACATATAGCACCACCACGCACGCACCCCAAAGCACAGGACCTGGACACACCCCCCCTCGCTTCCTAATTTCTATCATTCCTGTTCCGGTCCTTTTCCGCTTCTCTCGAAAAGTTTTACTGTTTTTTCCCACATACTGCTGTGCCACTTGCCGGTTTTTTCCCATGATGACTCGATCTCATTGGTATTTTATTGGACCGCATGACAAAAAACTAGGAAAGCGACGCACGGCTGGACCAGCCATCATCCCTTACTTTCTTCTTCCTTTGGTCCTCTTTTTTTTTTTACATCGCCCTTGCGTGTGTGTGTGTGAACGTGTCCGAGATCGAGAAGGACGGGACGGAAAATGGAATGGATGAGGCCCCCGGAGACCCTCCCACAGCCATTTTGCCAATTCTTCTTTCTCTTCTTCGTCTTCTTCCCCAGCGCAGTCAGTCTAAGCGCCCGACATCCCCGGACTTGAGAAGGATCCCTCAAGTGATGCCCTTCGCTGGGAAGGAACATTCGCCGGTCTTACGCATGACCGGCGGAACGTTCCCTTCGAGCATGTGTTCGTTTCGTATGATAAAAAACTCATGTAAGAATACGCCCGGGTAGAGGCTCCTATCTCTTCCCCACACATGAGTAGTGATAGGGCCCGACAAGGAACAAACTTCCGTTCGCCGGGTTGTCAACATGAACCGTGAGGCGATAGTTGGACCCGTGATCAGGCGCCCGTCACACAAAAGGCGTATCGTGCTGGAGTGGCGCGAGGGTGGTTCTTCCTAGGCACATCGGGCGAGGGCGCTTTCCGACGTAACGTTGCGTTGCTTGCATGTCAAAGCGTAAGTGGTCCAGGCGCCCTGTCTGTCATTCCAACGGTCCGGGCCCGTTCCAGGAAGGGAACGACCAAGGAGACGGCGTTGCGCGGCAAAGCGGGGGCAAAGACCACCAAAAAATATGAGTGGTATGATCACCGACTCCTACTACGTACATCGTACACACACAATCACTCATTTGACAAACCGCCTCACCTCCAAAGACGTACGTGCTCAGGCAGCATCAAGCTCATCTATGTAGCCCTGTCCTTCCGAGGCTTTGAGCAGCTGGGCGTGGTCAGCACGATGACATTTTTGAGGGGGACACATGGGCAACGCACCTCCAAGAGCTTCTCGACGTATTTAGACCACGCCTCTTCCTTCGAAACGCCCTTCAGTTCATTCCAGGCATCCCTGAGTCAAGCGAGGAATGTGACAGGATGCGAGGGTAGGGTATCTTCGGTGAGCATATATGGCTTAAAGCGAAGCGATCGGGAACGCGCACCACTTGGCTTTGCCGGTGAAGTCAAGAAAACCAGGTCTCTCGACGTTGATGTCGCCTATGGTGGCTATATTCGAAAGTCCGAGGAAATGAGGCCGGAGTGGCCTGTGGAATCACACCTAGGCACAACCCACCTTGCTTGTAGTAAGAGTAGAACTAATGAGGCGAGGCGAATCGGGTTAGCGCTCGATGGGGGGGGCGGCTGTGGTGTCCAAGAAAAAAAAGGGGGTGCGCACGTAGAGCTGATCGTCCGTTGTGGGCTTGACGGGACCATCCTTGGGAAGGTTGTTTATGATTTCCACTGCCTTGTTGAACTTCGTCTCGGACATCGTGTTGAACGCGCTGCTAATCGATGACACTGGCGCTTGTGATGGGGGGCACAAATGGGCGTTTCTCTCCCCCCAAGCGAGGCTTGATGCCTTCGGTCCGCTACGTTCCGGTCCGGTCACTTTTCGGTTTTTTTTCCTGAGATAGCGCACGGACCAGCAACGACACCTCTCGGCGATCCCCCGATCCCGAGTTGACGACAGCCCCCCGCCGCCGCACAAAAGTCAAACAAACTCCCCATTCTGGGCATTATGCCTTTCCAAACGCGCTAGCCGTTTCTTTCCGATGCGAGGGGTGGGAGGTGGCTTCTTCGTCTTTCTGATCGCATCGCCTCCTACTGTAGGACCGGACTTGGGATGTACAATAGAATATGTCATAATCTCATGAGAACGTCTCCTCTCAGATGGATTGTTTTCTGTTTTTGTTTTTTTTCCTGTACTTGTCCTGCTCGTTTGGCACTGATACGGATATGGATACGGAGGGCGCTCGCGCCGCGGAGAGTCAGAATCCGCCGCGGACCCGGGGTAACTCCCAGTGCGCGTTCGCCGTCGATCATGATAGTCCCCGCGAGCGTGGGGAGCCGTGCTTCTCGGTACATCATAGACTGGCGCGTCTCTTTCCTTGCGCGCCTGTCCGCGCCGTCGCGGTAGCGCTTCCCGAACCCGAAACGAATGAACTCGTCCCCGTCTTTTCTTTTTCATCGATTCATCTCTCTCGCGCCACACCACACGTAAGACAGAACTTTTTTCCTCCAAGTGGGCTGTTTTGGCTAAACGTCCTCCCTTTCTTCGAATGACCTTGTTCTCGTTCCAGTTTCGCTCTCTCCACCTCTGGTCCGAGAGAGACCACCCCCCGCGCCGCGCCGAGTTGCCCGAGTTTAAGTTTGGGACTTCGTTGCGCCACATCTGCCATGCCAGGGAAAGTTTTTCGGGTACTGTATGTTCTTTTTTTTTTTTTGCATCCGCTTCGCTTCGTCGGCGTGAACGAATGGTGCTTTCGCGGGGAGAACCGTCGCAACTCGAGAAACCCGAGGGGATTCATCCCGATGGACTGACCCTTGGTCATTCCGATCCCCTCCTGACTTCCCCGTGACCCATAATAGAAGACCCCCGAGGGTATTCCGTGTGGTGCTGGTGCCACCCGTTACGTGCGAGCCCTCGGTTGTCCAATCATCACCGTCAACATGTTTTGGCCGCCGCTGGAGAAAAAAGACGACCGCATAGGGGCTAGTTCTCGTGCTTATTCCTATTCTATTCCGTCGTCCTACAGTACTACATCGCTTCTATTATTGTGACTGAACTGGGAAAGCTACTCGTCACAACGTGCTGGAGTGGTGGTGCATCGATTCTTTATCTTCCGTCCCTATCTCGCCTCCTGACCTAACCCTCCTGTCGAGTTTGACCTTCCTTGGCAGTACATTCGGCATCGGCATCGGGCACAATAACGTAACTGCCAATCAATATCACCTTGTAATCAACTTGTTGGTATGCCGCCCTGTCATTTCATCGGGTCTCGTCTCCCCTTCAGGTCTCAGGCATCAAGAACATACTCGGATCTTAAACGCACCGCATGCAACTCCAACAATTACCAGTGACAAATGACAAATTCTCGTAATCGTAATTCAAGTTGATGGACTGCGGATTTGCAACGTTTTACACGGTTGCCCAACTTGTATGGAACCCTCCGTGGACTATAGTATACATGAATATGTGCCTTATCATATCGTTCATTGTTTCCCCTTCTGTTGCTAGGCGCAGATGGCGATTTATGAGCCCCTCTTCTCTTGTGTCAGTTGCGGCCTTGCGGGCGCTGTTGCCGGACGTCTCCGCTTCCTTGGCAATGAACATCTGTCATCTTGACTGTATAGTACCGGACTGATTGTCAGAGCTCCGTCATTGTCATTGACAGTTTGTCGTCGAGTATGACACTCTTTGACAGGAATCTGCACGTCCATATCGGGTTATCTGGAAATCGATCGATCGACAGAGGGGGGGGGGGGGGGAGGGAGGGATAGAGAGGCCAGAGGGTGGCAGATGTCAACGCCCTCGCTTTCGTCCCAAGTGGGGGAGATTGTACATGCGTCCACTCGACTAATTCGTGCTTCTTTTTATTTTCCCTGCCCTCGTCGTTGCTACGCCCTGCGTCTGTGAGAAGAAAAACAGCGCCAGGAACCTGTCCAGCCAATGCAATCATTTCTCGACTGAAGCGATGACGGTCCACAGGCGTCTCAGAAAAGCTTAGTAGGACATCTTCCCAGCCGATGCTGATATGTATCGACAAGGGACCAGGGGGTATCGCGTGTGGCACATTTGTTGCGCCACCGAGAGACGGCCTCTTTTCGCATATGTACAGAGACTTCGGAAGTGTCACGGGGGATATCTGGAAGGGTCGGGTCATCGCCTCCGCATTTCCTAGGATCGCGTGGTTCCGAAAGGGGATTTTCGCCCTCGGCGTTATCCCAGTCCCTCAGGCCTTTCACGGGGCCTGACTGGCTCGGGCAGGCAAAAAAGAGCGTGGGCAGCCGAGGCGCAATGAACCCTTGTAGGGTACAACGACACGAGCCGGAGGGGAAGGAAGGCGTTTCAGGCGCCCAGAGCTTCCACTTCCCCGGCGCCATCGCACTTTGGAAAATCCAGCGCCCATTTAGGCTTTCCATGTCTACATCCCCGCAGGGCTCAGATGAAAGTTCTAGTGGCTCTGTTCATCATGTTTCAGAATCATCCCACTCCCCGTGTCAATGAATAACTACGTGATCAAATGAATCCACTTTCCCTTTTTCCTTGGATGCCATATTTGCACGTGCGCGGTCTCTCGGGGGCCTCCTGCAGCCACCCTCCTCACCACCCCACACCCGGCGTGGCATGGGCATCAAGCGGTTGTACTGCCGGCCGACCGATGCGCAACGGCCCCTTTAACGCCCCCCAGTGGCAACGCTTCGATGCTATCTGCTTCTTGCAGCTTGAGGCAGGCGCTTACGCCTCTCAGGGATCTGGATACCACCCGATTGGTGCCCAAAGGGCTGATACGCGTGTCCCCACGGTACAAACGGGACGGTCCCACCATAAATAGCCCAATCCGTCGGCAAAAGATAAATCCCATCGGAAGGGAGGCGCGGCGCCGGGGTGAACAACCCGCATGAGAGAGAGCAACCAAATCGAGGCGACGAGCCGGGTCCGGTGTTCGACGGTTTTTTTGACAGGCAGCAAGCAGCGGGAGGAGGAGGGGTGAGGAGAGGAGGTTGTCTGTATGTCAAGGGACAGGCGCGGTAAGCCGCTGCGAAGAAGGATCAGAGCTGTCTAGACCCTGATCACCTCCACTTCCTGACGGCCGCCGAACACCTGTATGTGAGTTGCCATTGTTCCAAATAGATGTGGTAAAAAGGGGGGAGGGCAGGTGGGGATAGGCTTGTTCAATTTCTCTTCTGGGAACTGTCTCGCCGCAAGGATGACAATAAACTAAACGCATGTCGCGACGTGATACACAATTGGAGATGCCTGAGGGAAGGCAGGGTTTATATTTTTTAAGGTTCTCGACCAATTCAAAGACAATACGAGAGTAGAGGAGAGGCTGGTGATGGTGGATGGTGAGGGTGATGGGACGAATGTTACAGTCACAGTCACAATATGTTACTGTCACCGTGGTGACGGTCCACTGCGCCGCCCAACGACTCGTTCGCCCCCGTCCGGCCTCCCCATCGTTCAGCTTGCCACTGACGCAAGCTGTCCACCTTGTGATTGCCTACACGATCATTCACTTATCATAACACAAGTTCTAGGATGGCGCAGCCCGCCGCGCCTCCCACACCCCAGGAAGTCACACGCAAGCTGTCCATCCGCGCAGCTGTAAAGCCCAAGGTCAGTCTCATTTCGAGGGCGCTTCCCGCCGTAGATTTACCAACAAGGGACCTTTTATTTGTCAATCTGTGTACGATAAAATAAATTCTAGGTGGTGCCCCATTTGAGTGCCGCCGTCTCTGGCACCGAATCGGACTCGGACCCAGGATTACCACCAGAGCACAGCGCGTCGGGCTCGGCGCCCCCACCGCTTTCCGCGATCGCGGAACGACAGAGGGCGGGCGAGGACTCTGAGGACGACGAAGAGGACACTGGTGTGTGGCGGACAGCCGATGTCCCACCCCGTGCTGCCGGCGAGAGCGACCTCCGCGCGGGATACCTCTGGAAGAAGGGCGAACGACGCAAGGTGCGTTACGTCCTCGAAAAATCGATAAATGCCCAATCTCCATGGACGGCGCTAACGATGTTTTTTTTTCTCTTCCTCAATCACACACACAGACCTGGAAACGGCGGTGGTTCGTGCTGCGCCCGGCGCACCTGGCATACTACAAGACGTCGGCAGAATACCAGCTGCACAGGCTGCTGGAGCTGCAGGACGTGCACACATGTACGCCCGTCGTGCTCAAGCGGCGCGAGCACACGTTCGGCGTCGTGACCGCGACGCGGACGTACTATCTGCAGGCCGACTCGCAGGAAGACGCCTGGGCGTGGGTGACCGCGATCCGAGAGGCCAAAGAGGCGCACCTCGCCAGCTCGGCCACGGTCGCGCCCATCCCGACCTCGTCCTCGCCGCCGATCCCAATCCCTGGACGCCCACGCATCCCCGCCGCCACCGCCGCTCTCACGCCTTCGCCCCCCTCGCGTGCGCTGCACCCCATCACCTCGTCCGAATCGGAGGAAGCCTCGCCAAAGGCGCAGCGCACGTTTGCCGTTCCTTCGTCACCCGGCATGCAGCTGTCCATGTCGCCGAGGATCGGCGGCGGACCGGATGCGTCAAAAGTGGTCATGTCTGGATATATCACCAAGATGGGCAAGCGACGGAATTGGCGGAAGCGGTGGTTCCTTCTCAATGGCGAAATGTTGATGTATGCCGGCAGCCATATGGTGAGTAAAGTCAGCTCCCCCCCGGCGATCGGTGTGGGTACCTCGTGTGATACTGACCCGGGGCGGCTGGTGGGGAAAATAACGACAGGATACGAAGATGCACCGACAAATACCGCTCTCTCAAATATTGGACGCGTTTGAATACGACGTCCCGCCTAGCACGGCGCCACCATCACACTCTCGAGGCGGATCAGACGAGGTGGACCACACGTTGCTGAAACACACGTTCAAGATCGTGACGACGAAGCGGACGTTGGTGCTCTGCGCGCCTAGCGAAGAGGAAGAGATACAGTGGCTTAGCGCAGTGCGTGCGCTCATCGCGCGGAGGTCAGACGCTGGCGTCGTGCCAGGGGACGTGCAGGGGACATTGGCGCCGAAATCTGGAGGGATCGATCAGCATGCCGCTCCTCCTGGGCAGATGGCTGCCGGATCGGGATCGAGTGGTGCAATGAAAAACAGACGAGAGGCGCCGCCACGCAAGATTAGCATCAGCGGCAGCGTTGCGGGCATGTTCGCGTCTGGGACGGCCCCGATTGCCGAGGAGAGCGTCTCTTGAAGCCTTGAAAGAGGCGGCTGTTGGAGAGCCCTTTTCAACCCTGATGTGTCCAGGAATTTCGTTATGCACTTTCCACTATTCGTTCATTTCACAGACCTCCCCTCAACCCCTTCTTGTTCGCTCACACTCCCGAATTTCATCTCGCACTCCCTTCTTATCGTAGTTCCTTCATATTCCGACTCGAGCAAGGGAAAGAGTACCCCTTCAAGTTCTAGCATTCATTCTATCTGCATCATTATCGTTTTCTTTCGTCTGATTGCACGTTTTGCCACTGGGGGCAAAAGGGAGGTGGGATGGGATGCTGACAAGGGGGAAAGGATGTACGGGCTGACTGTATAAAGTGTAATCATGATTAGGCGACATGTGCTTCCATTCATGATTGTGAATGGTATAGCGTACACTCATATTGATGACTGAGGATTGGCAGAGAGGACGAAACGGGGGTGCGACAAGCGCGGAAGCTTTTTCAACTCTGTATAGCCATATCGGGAAGTGCTTCCGCAGGATCAGACGGCTGTCGAAGTTCACCGGTCTGTTTGAATGCCGGTATGAACCACTGGTGGGGTCAGTGGAGTGGGCAAAGGGGGCGTCATCGGGGAAGGAAAGAGATGCTCGATGAGAGACGCTGAGCGAGAGGACCGAGGGGATGGGAGGAGGGGGAAGGGAAGGGGAAGGGGGAGCGAGAGGACGGGTGGGAAGAAAGCTGCGAGGTAGGAGGGTGCCGGAAAGAGAAAGAATGAGCCGAACGTACGGGACGATTTGTGCCTTCCGATCTCAGCGGCTAGCCGTAAATAACTAGAGTCAGGGATTCGATTTGAACTTCCGCGAATATGGACCGCATATAGACGCCCGAGACGTGCACGAGGCTGGCCTCAACGGGCCTGAGGCACTGATACGTGGCTGTGTCACCCTAGAAGTGGAACGCAGTGTTGTACTTTTCGAAAGATGTGATGATGTGAATCAAAACATGACGGTCGCGTGAGAAAGAAGGGATTTTCGTTTCAGTGGGGGCCGGGGGTGGGGGATGTCGTCCTTGTTGTGCGAGAAGCGGGGGGAGATGGACGAAGAGGTGAGTTGTCGTCAAGGAAGAAGAGGGAGGGGGCGAGGAAGAGGGAGAGGGAGAGGGAAATAGAGGACGGTGGGGTGGCAGGGGTCCGCTGCAGATTATAGAATACACGTAAATATGTAAATGTAAATATCGGTCGCTGAGTCGCATTATGTGAGCATTCGCCGCACTACGGTGCACATCTGCCCCGGCAAAGGTTTATAACAAGCGCTTCCGTTCCTTCTTCTCCCTCCGTCGCCCTCTCTTCCTCCCCCCCAGCTCGACCTGTCTCCGCCACCCGACCCCAGTTTAAATTCGCTCTTCTCATAGCTCGTCACGCTGTTGCACCTACTCTCTTCCGCTGCAATGCACGACTCTCCCTCTTCCCCGCGGAGATCCATCGCACCTGCCCCACCAAAGCAGCAGCAGGCTAAGAAGGCCGGAGCGCCCAAAGCAAAAGGCGCGGTACGCGCCAAGTCTGGCTGCTATACTTGCAGAATCCGTCGCAAGGTATGTTCCATCCTCTCCCTCTTTTGCTTCCGTCCCACCCATCTCACTCTTTCTTTTTATAGAAATGTGATGAACGGCCAAACCCAGAGGGCCGATGCGAGACGTGCATCCGTCTCCGCCTTCAATGCCTTGGCTTTGGCCAGAAGCGTCCCGAGTGGCTCAAGGTAGGCAGGCGTTCGCGTGTGGCTGCACTTGCAGAGGATCTCACATACCCCACTGTTTTATTTCAAAGGAAAACAATAACGTTACCATGTTCCGTGAGAAAATCAAGGATTTCCTGGCTGCGCAGGGCATGATCAAGGGGCACTCGGGCTCCGGCGCGCGCTCATCTGAACAGGAGGGCATGCTCGTCCTCATCTCTGACCACGGCCGGTCTGATACCTCGAGTCCACATTCTCCCGCGCTCTCTGTTGACTCGAGCGAGGACCGTCGACCGAACGGTCACAATATCTCTAGTCTCCGTCATGATCCACATTACCCCATCTCTCTCCCTGCCCAGCACACCCATTCCGGCTACACCACTCAGCACCAGCGTATGTCGTTCTCGTCCGCGCGGGAGTCTTCGCCGTTGAACCTTCCCCGTCTTCCGTCAGCTTATCATCATCCGCTTTCGGACATGGCGGATGCACGAGAACCGATGCACCCGGAACTTATTCTCCCGTTTTCGCAGCCCACGAGTAATATACTCCCACCGCCCCCTACCTCCTTAGTCTCTCCTATGTCTCAGTCTTGTAAGAATCCGTACCGTTATTGAACTATGTACCTTGTACAGTACTCAATGCCCTTCCTTCCTTTGTTGGCAGGGCATCATAGTAATCAAAATCCCTATACTTCTTATTCAGCACCCCCAGGTTCTACAGGTCACGGTGCCCCACCCATACCAGTGCCAAGTCAGCCGCCCATTCCGGCGCCAACGCAAGCGTTATCTTTCACAAGCACTCTCCCAGCTTCATATCACCAGCAATATATCTTGGAAGAGGAAGAGTACAATGAAGCCGAACAATCGCATCCTGCATACTATATTGAGAATAGTCTGAGCGACTCGATTGCGCCCTTCATTTCATCCCACCAAACTGGGTTAGTAAGGCATTACCTCGACCACGTCCTTCAGAGGCAGTATCTTTTAGCGGACACGTCGATAGCCGACTTTATTATTCGGACGGTGCAGCGGAATCCGGCTGTGCGAGACGCCGTGTGCCTGCTTGCCACTTTACACCAAGAGAGCCTACGTCAGTCACAGCATTCTTCAACGACACAGCCGAACGCACTTGTCCTCCACGAGCCGTCTTCGGACTCGCGTAGGACGTACAAGCGGATATGTGACAACCTCCGCACGTCCGCTGCCGAGGGATACACGGAGGGTGAGGCGATGGCCGGTCTCTTCGTCGTCTCCGCATTCCTCTTCAAGGGCGGGCGCGGCGCATGGCAGCAGTTCCTCGCCGTCGCGGCGGAGTGGGTCTGGAATGTGTTCAACCAGATGGGCGCCGACCCGGCCGAGACGATCTTGCGGTGCACCGACTCGCAGCAGTTCGTGATCAAGACGACGTTCTGGTTTGACATCCTCGCCTCGACGACGCGCCTCGAGCCACCGCGCTTTATCAACATCTACCGCAAGCTCTGGTCGCCGCGACGTGATGCGTACATCGAGGACGCCGCACATCATCATCCACAGCATCAACATCAACATCAGCATCAGCACCAGCACCAGCATCCGCAGTCGCCGTTGTCTATGATGAGCGTCATGGGCTGCGAGAACGAGACGGCGCTCGCCATCGCCGAGACCTCTGCCCTCGCATGCTGGAAAGAAGCGCAAGAGCGGCAACGCACGCTGAGCGTGCCCGACCTCGTCGACCGCGGCCGGACGATCGAGGCCGAGTGCCTGCAGCATCAGATGCACACGCAGCAGCAGCAGCAGCAGCAGCAGCAGCAACAGCAACAGCAACAGCAGCAACCGCCGCCGCCGCCTCCAGCGGGGGGCGTGCTCTACCCGGCCGGGGGCGCGGACGACCTGTCAGCGAAGCGACGTCTGACGGCGGACATATTCCGCGCGACGGCGCGGGTGTACCTTCACTCTGTGCTCTCAGGCGAGCACCCGGGCTGCCCTGAGATCCGCGAGGGCGTGCGGGAGACGATCGAGTGTCTGCGGCGGGTACCCGCCGGCGGCGCGGGCGGGCGGAGCGGCAGCGTCGCGCGCTCGGTGTTGCGCAGCGTCGTTTTTGGTATATGCCTCTGCGGGTGCCTCGCGGACGACCCCGAGGAGCGCGAGTTTCTCCTACGCCGGCTTGACGCGGAGGAGGAGCAGGCGGAGGACGTCGGTAATTGCGCGTCGGCGCGCCTCGTCATGCAGGAGGTGTGGAATCGCCGCGCGCTGGGCGGCAGCGAGGCGCCGCTTAGCTGGCGCGAGGCCACGCAGCAGTTTGGAGGCGAGTCGCTCCTGCTCGTGTGAGGATTTTTTTCGGGGATGAATGAAAGTCATTGGTCATTGAGTGGCATGGCCGGGCTGAGGGGTAAGAGGGGGGCGGGTAGGGTGGCTAAGCTAATTGAACTCCATGCGAGACTTCCCTCTCGCGTGGGGTTTCTTTTGTGTGGTGGGGCTGCTCCCCTCCCCCCTTCCTCTTTCCTGTCTTCCCGGCCTGAGGGAGAAACGACACACAATTCGATTCTCAAAAAAAAAAAACGCAAACACTAAAACGAATTCCCCAAATATCCAGACTCACCCCCTCCTACCCCTTCCCTCCCGTTTCTCGCAATCAAACGAAAGTACATGTACGCCGTTCCGTTATTCTCCGGCCTCCGTCGCCCACGAGCCGCGACAGATACTTCCCCGGAGGGTCAGATGGTAAATTTCTGCATTGTGCCTTGACACCCCTGAGGTTTCGCGATGGCTATGTGGTCGGTTGGCAAGCGAGGAGCGCCACTCCGCCTAGAAGGCAATTCATTGATTAGACCAAGGACGCAGGTCAGGGCGAATTTGATCAAACTCCGTGAGTAATCGAATCGGAAACATTTTAATATGGACGAAAAAGGAATGAAAAGAGCCAAACCCAAAAACGTGTTTCTGCGACAGAAAACCAGTGTTTCTCCCCCCCCCGTCCCTTGTCCTTCTCTTCATCTCTAACTTCCTTTTTCTCCTTCCTTGGTGCCATCTCACAGTGCATTGCCATGATCTTTGTATTAGTCACATCTATCGTATCTATAATTGAACAACCGTTCAAACATTTGCGATAGGGGTGATGGCGGAGCCACCAGTGATACTATTGCGAGTTTTGTGACGTCGTCCCGTCGCTACGGCAATAATGGCTTTTGCAGGTTAGTTGCTGTAAGTTGCCTGTGCGGTGCAGGAGACAACTGATGTGACTTTTGATGAACGCACAACCCCAAATCGCGGCTGATCGGGGGTATACTGTACAGGGGCTCGCTACAGGGATCGTGCATAGCCAGTGCAGTTGTCAGCACCCCGCTCGGCAGTGCAAAATAATAGCGGTGCAACGATTCAGGGGCACAGGACGAGACACGAACGCGGACAAAGTGTCGGATTTTGCAAAGTCACGAGTCCGAGTATGGTCAATATGGGGGATGTACGTAACCGTAACATCCTCGCATCACCGTATCTATCACAGCCTCAGCCTGCATTTTGAGGCGCGCGATGGATCTTATACTTGTACTATACAAAGTAGAGATACAACAACATTCCCTCCCAAGTTGGGAAATGAATCCGGATGCAGGAGGGAGGGAAAAATCACCATGTGGGGGTGGGAGTCAGGGCGTGAACCATATGCTTCGTGGAACGGATACTTAAATGTAAGGGGGTGCCTGAGGAGGGACGTAGGTTGTAGGGACAAATGGATGGGGGTAAGGGTGTTACGTCGGTGGTGCAGAGCCTCCGGGTGGTAGCTTAGGAGTGAGATAGAGATGGAACTGGTTTTGGATGCAACGGATTTTGATGGAATACCTGTGGGCGGGGGCTGACACATCATCAAACCCGGGGGGAGTGTAGGAGACAAAAAGGCAAAGCAAAAGGGCATCAGGCTGAAGGGGAGGGTTCACGGATGGGAGGGCAGGACCGAGCGAGCGGAAGTAATAATCGTTGATCGGGAGGAGAGAGAGAAAGAGGACGGAGATGGGAGAATAATCGGCCGCACTGAAAGCGAGATAGATTGGCTCTGAATCTTGGATCGAAATCCCAACCAACCCAGCGGCCAGCGGAACGAACCGAGGAACGATTCGAGGACCGGTCCAGTTCTCTAGTCTGGCCGGGGGAAATCCATCGCTCTCACCGGCTTACCAAATAAGGTCGAAGCAAGATTCCCTGCAGTTCCGCTCGCGTTTATTTCACCAGCAGCTGGGCCCTGTCCAAAGATCGTAAAAGAGATCAAGGTTGCATGTCTCCCTCATAATCTTCCCCCAAGTCTTTTACTCACTTTTCATCTTTTTTTTTTCTTCTTTTCTTCTTTCCCCTCCCTCTTCCACCTCTTCACACAATGGCCCAGTCTCCTATACCTGACGATCCGCACAATAATACTGAAAATTCCTCCCCCTCCGACTTTCACTCCTCTGTCGAGACGTCCCCCGCAATCGTCCCTCTCTCAGAACCTGCCGCCTCCGATGGTGGTCATTCTCCCTCATCCGCCTCCAACCGGCCCTTGTTCCATCACAGAAACTCCCTCGACATCCAAAAGTCCGTCTCCGCTGCTGGGAGGGGCGGCTGCTGGTGTGTGCCCGTTTCCAAGCTTACCTCACTCAGCGCGCCTCTTATTCACCCTTCCCCGTCTCTCGTTCTTTCCCCTTTCCACCACCACCAACAGGACCTGCCGTCTCCGACGAAAAGTACGTCCTTCGATTCGATAGAGAGCGCGTTCGTCGCGCCTCCGCCGACATGAGCCAATGCTAACTCACCGGCCCGCTTTTCCCGCTCGTGCCTTATTTTTCCAGAAATGTGACGAGCAGCGCGAAGAGGGCGACGCTTGTCGCACATGCCGCCGTCTCCAACTCGACTGCCTCGGATGGGGCCCCCGCCGGCCAGATTGGATGCGGGTACGTCGTCATCACCGACCGCGCTGCCGCTCGGCATGCCATATGACTTTCCTGACTCACCCCGGCGCCAATTTCCACAGGACAAGGAGGCCGTTCAAACATACAAGATGAACATAAAGGCTCACCTACTCCGGCTGGGCCTCATTCGAGGCCAGCCGCGCACTTCGCTCACCGCTGGACCGTCCACTCAAGCAAGCAGCTTGGTGGGCACACCAAACACCGGTCCGATCAGCAGCCGTGCCAGCAGTAAACGCGGGTCGTTCCAATTCTCCTTTGATGATCACCAACCGCAGCTCGAATTTTCCTTCCCGTCAGGCATGCCGTCCATCTCAGGTAAGGAACCATTCACTTATCTGTTTTTCGACCCTGATCACGTGGCATTCCCAGGCAACGCTCCCATGCCATCGCCATCGACCGGGTCTCCTTCCTTCACAGAGGCATGGATACAGAGCGATTTATTTGAATTCTCCCACATGCTATGCCCATCAGCCTCGCCAGTCCTCACAGGGACAACAGATGGCAGTGGCCCGACGCCCTTTCCCCCAGAAAATTTCAGTAACGTTCCGGGAGCCGGTGCGCATTTTCAATGGGCGATGCAGCCGACGGGACTCACGGATCAAGACGCGGCTATAAAGCGCGACCATCTAGCGTATTACTTCAACCATGTGCGCGGTTTGCAGTTTTTATTTACATGCAAGGTCGCCGTAGATGCAATACAAGCTGTGAGCTCCGACCAGCTGTAACCTTTATATGCGAAGATTCCTGACGACACCCCGCAGGTTGTTTTGCGAGAGGCAATCGGAGCGGCTGCACTGACAGACGCTTTGTGTGCAATTGCAAGTAGGCAATATGCAAAGGCGCAGCGTCGCCCATCATTACCAACAACGGATGCGAGCCTTCTCGAAGAGACGCAGTCGCACATCTTCTTCAACCAAGGGGCATTCCAGCTCGATACAGCCCGCAGACAAGGGCGGTGTACCCAGGCAGAAGCCATGGCAGCGATACACCTGATCAGCTACTCGCTCGCAGTACGCGGAGGTGTTGTCGCTGGGGCGAATGCAAGCGTGGGAGGCACCGAGTGGACACCAATGCTTGAACTGGCGTGCGATTGGCTCGCCCAGACGGGAATGCATGTAGACGAGAACCCTCGCCAGTTTATCATGAATATGCCACTGCCAGCAGCCTACGCTGCCAAAGTGACCATGGTTCGTGTTTGTACTTGGAATTCAGTCTGAGATTGAAAATTGACTTGTCGACAGTGCATGGATATCTTCATGGGCGTTACGCTGCAGCAACCCCCACGGCTCCTTGCACTCTACCGGAGGCTCCTGACGGCCACTAGCACGCCACATCACATTTGGGGCGGAGCTTTAGGTGGCCCTGCACCTGAATGGGAACTTTACGTCCCTTTACTAGTGGGGTGCACGGAGCAGGTCTTGCTCGCATTCGCGGAAATTGCTGCGCTGGCGCACTGGAAAAATCACGAGGCACGCGACGGCAAGCTCTCTATGCGCGAGCTTGTCCTCCGAGGCAATGTAATCGAGCGAGGAATTAGGCAGACGATTCTTGACCCTATGGCGTTTGAAGGGAGCCGCGTGGCGCAAGCAAACGAGGACACGTGCCGCCGTATCTTAGCCACGATTCTCCAAGAGTGTGCTCTCCTATACCTGAACATGGTCCTCAGTGGGAACAGTCCAGGTGAGTGATGACGGGCGCGCCGGTCTGTCAGCCATAACGTTGATGGGCGCCCACTAGGTGTGCCTGAAATCCAAGGATCGGTGAACAATATCTTGAACCTCCTCAAGCACATGCCCCTAGGGAGGCTTGACCTTGGGCTGGTGCTCCCTCTCGCCTTTGCGGGATTCATGACGGATGCGCCTGCGGCACGGGATGCGATCCATAAGCGCCTGCGTCAAGTGGGCTCGGTCTGTGCAAGCGCAAACATCCGGCAAATTGAGACAGTGATGCTAGAAGTATGGGCGCGGAGAGATGCAGGCCAGAGAGAGGTCGAGTGGCGCGAGGTTATGCAAGAACGAGGACTCACGCTTCTCATGATATGAATGCCGAGGTGACGACTACTCATACTATGGACGGCGACGAGCTGCAATAGCATGCGCGGGCCCCTAATTCATTCATCCTTCATTAGTGATCATTCGTGTATTGCGAGGGACTAGTCCGGTGTCGTTGAGCCACGTACTGTATCTCTGTTCGATTTTATGTACGCTGCTTTTAGTTTAGATTCGCAATGCAGCGATTTATTTAGTTGATACCAATCAGATAGTCTGCGTTCGCGATTGCTAGCGAGGTTTGATTGAGAGTGAAACCAGTAGGCGAGAAGGGGGGAGGAGGGATAGAGGAAATGGGCGTGGAGAGGGAAGAGGGGGAGAAAATTTGGGGGGGGGGGCGTGAAGAAGGGGCGAAGATGCGGTTGCTATATACCGATTGACCGGGAAATGCTTCTGCGCTGCCATTGGTCAGCCCCGCTCACGTGAGGCCATCTCGGCGCTGTTGGGCGGCGCCCAATGACCACAACTATATGCTTAGAGTCTCCGCCTTCAAATCTGAGGACTGCGTTCAACGGGCGCGGCGTGGGCGCACACAAGTACAGTACGGGCGCATTGACAAAATTTTCGATGCGCTGGGTGAAGTTTTTGCGGCGGCGAGCGCTGTGAGCGCTCTTCCTCGGCTTCGGCTTCACGTCCATCCGGCTTGTGCAGCCCTCGCCTCGCTAGTCTCCGGTGCCGGACGCCGCGGCTCCAGTCCCGCGCGATCACGCGTAGGTCACGTGACCAAACACGAACCGCGCCTTCAAAGTGTTCAAGTTCAATTGGGCATGTTCCAGAGGCCACAGTTCTTGTGATCTGCCATGTTCAAAGGTATTCTCCCCCCGCGACGCATTCCCTCCCCAGAATTTACCATAGTTAACCCATTGGCGGAGAATGGCAAGGAGAACTTGCCAAGTCCTGCCGCTCATCATCATCTAGAGGCCTCGCCGAATGTGAAGGCGAAATCGAGCAAGGCCCCCGCTCAGGAAAAGTCGAAGCGAAAGAAGGGTGACATGACTCATACAGCGCCCACCACAACGGACTCTACAGAGCGTGAATTTGATCGCCTCTTGGTGCGTACACTGAAGATCCTCTCTATGATTTGCTCAACGTCCTACTTGTATAGGATGATCTCCAAATTCCTTCTACGCTCCGTCCCAAGCTCGCCGGCATGGAACCTTCGGTCAAGGCGGCCATGCTCAAGTCGTCTCATGTGCTCGCGCCTCCTGCCGCCACGACGCCGGCGCCAGCACGTGGCCTGCGCCGCGTGCAAAGTGGCAGCTCCCTCAACCTCGACTCGCCCCACAAGGATGCCGCTGCCGTCCCTGACCAATACCACTACCATCGCCCTGCCAAATCTATCAGCGCCCAGGATGCTGCCGCCGCCGCCGGCCCACAACACTCTCGTGGCCTGTCGGTCGACGTGGTGTCGCCACCACGGCGCCCAAAGTCCCGCTCCGGCTTTGCGGCGTCCGCGACCGCTGGTGATTTGTATGGCGCCGCGCGTGGGAAGGTCTTCTCGCCTGTGCAGTTTGTCAGCCTGCTAACGGGGAAATCGAGTCTTGGGTTGGAAGTGGATATCGTGAAGAAGCTGCGATTGATGCTTCGGAACGAAGCCGCGAGGTGAGAGTTGTGGCGCTTACTGCTCTATGTCTCTATCTCTGGGCGCTGATGAGCGCTCGTGCCGCCACGTCGCGCTTCTATAGTTGGTCCCAAGATTTCCTAAAAGCAGGCGGTTATTCCGCGTTGCTTACTAGGCTCAATGAGCTGCTCGAAGTTGAGTGGCGGTAAGCGTGTGTCGTTGCCACCCGCTTTCTTGTATTTCTGAATCCCTTTATCTCTAGCGAGGAACAACATGATGACCAGCTCTTGCACGAGCTCCTTCGATGCTTGAAGGCGCTGTCTACTTCTGAGATTGGGTGCTTTGCACTTCGCAGCTCTTGTCCCATTCCATTTGTACAGCTTGTAACTCTCCTTTACTCAGACAAGAAGCCAGGCGATGTCGCGTCGCGCCAGCTCATCGTCGAATTGCTTATGATCCTATTCGACCTCTATCCGCCTTCGTCTCTCCCTTCCGCCGGATCCGTACCCCCAAGGCGGGAGGTCTGGGAGACGTCACCCCGCCATACGATCACCCTCCCGTATCCGCATCAAACACTGTTTTCTTTCCTCCGCGCTCTTCTGCTGACCCCAGCACCGCGAGCCGCTGAAGCACCAGAGGTCCCCCTCTCGCCCCACGAGTTCATCGATGCCTTGCATCGCCCGCGTATCTACAGGACATATTTGCAGGAGCTGTCCGACACTTGTCGCGACTACTTCTGGATCTTCTGCCACCCGAACAACACCATCTGGGTCCTGTCCGAAACTGACGAAGCGCGTGTCGAGAAACCCCGCGCCCCGGGGGGCATGACTGGTGGTGTTGAATTCGAGGCTATGTCTTATCTGGTGCGGTCGTTATCTCATCTGTTCTCTGCAAACTGGGCTGACCGTGAGAGGGGGTTATGCCACAGACGACGCACTTGCGGTTATTGAACGCCTTTGCCAAGGCGGCGCACGAACTTAACCTGCCGAAGGAGCATGAACTATCCGCTCACCAGCTCCACCTCGATCTCTTCCTCTCTGGCATCGAGCGAATTATCCTGGTAAGAAAGATAAACCTTCGTAGCCGTTGCTCGTTTACGGAACTTATGGTCCCATGAACTTGCCAGATCGCACGCAAAGCCTCGACGACGTATTACCCCACGCTGCACCTCGAGATTGCCCGCTACGTCAACTTGGCAGGTCTGGCGCGGTACGAGCTGCCGTGGACACTGTCGCGTCTTGTCGGCCCTCCCCCTGCTGCACTGGCTCGCACGACCAAGTCGACGCCTCACTCCCCGCAGCCAGCCAGGGCTGCACCTGCACCTGCGCTCCCGTCCCCTCGGCGCGCAGAACCACTTAAAATTGACTAGACGTGATGGAAGCCCCTCGCGACAAGAGTTCGCTCTCTCGCAAACCGAGCTGCGCCTCGAGCTTGGAGCGAATTGATTGCACAGGATGTAAAACCTTCCCCCCTTCCTCCGTGATCACTGCACCGAGGGGAATATATCACGACGCGACGAGTGATTGTGATGATCGTGGTCTAGCCTGGCGCTCGACTATGGTGATATTTGTTTATCCTAAAGGGTCTTCTTTCGAGCCTTCTGTTTTCTACTTCTTCTCGCGGTGTGGCTGTTGATGCTGATCTGCGCAGACCCAATAAGGGTGTCTTCCCCCAATCCAAAGAGTCGTGTAAACTGTATTTCGTCCAGAGGACACTGCATAGTACTCAGATAGATAAAGTGATGATGTAACCGATGCGGCCTCGTGTGTGAATTCTAGCCCAACGGGGCCCATCAAGAATTAATACATGAGGCACAGGATTCCTTCCATGACTCCTTGTTGTACTGGACTGGTGCGATTATTTTTGTTCCCTGTTCCCTGAAGAGAAGGTAGAAGGTAGCCAGCCAACCCTGCCCAGTCCGAGCGCCTGACCCCTTTTAACTTAGCGCGCGTCTGTGAGAATGATCCATTCGAGATTTGACCGCTGCCGTGGCCCCGAGGGAAATTCCCTCCCCAGGAGATCCGGCCGAGCACGAGAGACACACAAATATGGACGTGTCTCAAACGATGTACCGTATGGGGGATCGCAAACGACCCGCCTAGATCCCGTTAGGAATAACATAACGACGACAAGTGACATTGACATTGACACGGATGGTTGCAGCAGCTCGTCGCATGTGGCCACTGATTCAACTTGACATACCAGCAGTCAACAGTACAGCACGAGCACGACCTCCGGCCGTCCTCCGAACTCCCGCCCCCTGAACTTGCCCTTTTTTTCTCCCCCCCGATGACCCCGTTGCTCAGGGGACAGCCTCCGTTGCTCACTGGGCACTGCGAGTTGTGGCTAATGAACGGACGCAATCTGTGATGGATGGGGTGGGTGGCGAAGGCGCGGGGGGGCGTGGTGTTGAGGCGGGGTAGGGGGCGATACAGCGCAAATGATGCAGATGCAGATGCAAGAGAGAGAGATTTAAAAAAAAAACAATAAAGAAAATAACGTGCGGGCGTCAACGCAGTTCGGTTGGCCTCGTCCCGTCCTCGTCCCGTCCTCAGGCTCCCGTTCGAGACAAGGATTTTCCTGGCGTTCGCGCACCGTGCGCACCGCGATCAGTTCGACGAGAGTCACCCCCCTCCAGAGGGCCTTGCATCGCATCGCTCCATCGGCGATTGGCAGGGGCAGGGGGGCGCAAGCTCAGGTGTTCGCCCAGCACAGGCGAGATGAGACCGGGAAGACCGAGAGCTCGGTTCCGAATTACGGGATCCTGCCGTACGGCTGTGTGTCTGTGTCCGATGGTTAGTTTTTTTGATAGTCTTAGTTTGTTACTGGAAATCGCGTTGCGGATCACCAGATCGAACTTGGAGTTTATCCGATCGTCCGTCCATTCTTCCAAAACAAAACCTTGTTGTTGTACAGAGGTTTTCGAAGAGGTGACCTTTGTGAAGGTGTGTCGGAGGGATGGGAGGGGGTGAGAAGCGATTTGGGCAAGGGGCGTGGGAGAATTGAGATGTTCTCAGGGTTGCCTACAGTAACATTAACCCTTTCCAGCACAGCTGTCCGAAGACGTGTAGATTTGAAACCGAGGAAACCCTGGGCAATGGCATCCGCAGGGTAGGCATTGCGTTTGTGCCGCTTAGGGCATAAACTGCCGTCTAAAAAGCGCCGAAAAAAAGAAAATCGCTGCAAAAGCTCAGGGCCCTCCGAGCCTTACAGACGCGCGTTTATGATAAGTGACCCGCGTGCACACGCATGCAACGAGCACAAGAAAGCCCAGCCGACCAATAAAACAAACGAACCGCGGTAACGATCCTCTCGCTAGCCAGAACGGTTTGCCGAGATGGAAGTGATCTTCCTGTGCTTCGGACTCCGTCCGTGAGTCATGGCAACGCACCTCATTAGACCGCAAGCCGTGTCCATATCCATCTAGAATGTTGATTGCCGTCTAGAAAATTGACCTGCGCTCCATCGCTCGTGACATACAACTGATGATAATCAACGCAAGAAGGTTCATTTCGTGCCTGGTCCACCACATGCTCTATGTGATATGTTGGTGGGCCGTTGCACATGCCGTGAATTGTTGCTGTACGAACACTCACACACTCCTGCCACTCCCCACGCACGACGACACTGGCGTTGAATTCGTCCTCTGTCACATGGGAACATAATACGTATGGTGTCTTTTGTAATTTTACTCCCACGTGTGCCCATCGGCCTTTTGTCGTCCGTCGGGCCAAGGCCAAATATAATGGATTCGTGGTGTCTAAGAAGCTTCACAACCATGGTTAACATTGTTTTCGCGGGGATGGAGAACAAGAGAAGTACCAGCCCTCTGTAAACGTTTAACGCATTGTGATTTGAAGGATGGGACATTCCACAATTTCGACCGCCGACATGTACGTCCGGAAACAATGCGTAACCTGCTCATTGAGCCGTTGTCGGACAGTACTGATCGACGACACCAAAGTCCAGCAACGTGAGCGCGCGGTAGCTCCGGTTGCATGACTTGCCAGTGTCGGATTTCTTGATCGATAAAATGTGTCCGCTGTCCGACCATATACCCTGGTCACTGTCTGCCGATTAGTAGACAGCGTTGTCTCCGTCTGTATGAATTCTGGTGCCTCGAACGGGGGCTAGACCTGTGCCGCGGAGATGCAGCTTTTGCAGATGTCGTCTAGAGTGAAGTCAACGTGTTCCGTTGATAGGGACGACATATCGGCGGTAGCCTTCGTCCACATAACCAGGTGTTGGATTTTTTTCCCTTGAATATTATGGTCCAAACTGTGCGAACAAAAGGTGTCTAAGATCGCAGGAGACCCGCGGTCCATTGAAACGTACGAATGTGAACCAACCATAGAAGTGTTGCCCTCGTACACGACCCTCTTGTTCAACGGAGAATATACTCATGTCAAGTCCTGAGAATACATAACAGGGGCGAAAGAAGCTAAGAGACGGAGGCCCATCGCGATGTGGTCTAGTCTGGTAACCAACCGATATCATTGACTCGGTGGGGGGCTCAAACGATATCCTTCGGTTTAGACAAGACAGTCAATATGGATCGTGCGACGGAAAGATCTGAGAGGGGGTTGATTGCCACGGAAGTCAGCCATGTGGGCGTGAGAGCAAAAAAAACTCTGGCGAGGTTTGGGGAAAAGAAAAAGCTGCCAAACACGTTTCTTTCCTCTCCATTGAAGCAGGTCCGAGGACAATGGAGGTATAATTCAATTGGGGCGCGCAAGAAGGATACGATACGATCACAGTTGTCCATGTGTCAGCGCCGAGAGAGACGACTTTGATGATGGTCATGGCACAAGGAGAGGTCTGGTCTGGTTCGGTTTGCAGCAACATCGTGGAGCTAGATGAAATTCATACTTTTCGAGGAGAGCTTTCCCTGGAGACACAGAGAACAATTGTCCCTGTGTCATGCAATCTATCAGAACGCCAAGCACCCTGCATTATGACATGCTGAAGAGGGGACCACGGTGACAATTCAGCTCCTGAGCAGAAGTTTAATGAGCGCAGCGGGGACCTTGATACGCGTTCTGCGCGGCCATTCTTGTTACGACCACGATCAAAGGCACATTCCTAACCAATGATAGTAAGGCCACGAAGAGTATGAAAACACCAGGTCGAGTATTTTCATTGGATGGACATCAGACCCAGGCCTCGGAATCAAGGCACTTGCGCCCGGACTGGGCCTGAGAAATCTACGCATGGTCAAGGCCAGAAGGCGTGTTACGTGCTTCTCCTTCCGGTGTTGATCTAGGAAGCACCGGTGAGGCATGTGAGCCCCCAACTCGAAGCAAGACTGATAAAAAATTTCTCGTATCAGTAATCAGCAAAAAGACAAAAGGGGCCATCGAGATGGGTCTACCTCCAAGTACACAACATAACAACGATCAGTTAGAAGCTGTTCTTGCTGGATTGCACCGAGAGTGAAATAGACGGTGATAGGATATCGCGCTCTTTGGTACCTTGATACGTCAGTTACTCAATGATACTCATAACTCACCGACGTGTAACTGTCAAGTGTTACTATCCGGGCCAGCTCAAACAAGCCAAAAAGAACGGAGGCGGGTCGTTCAAAATGAACTCGCACTGGAATTAAGTCGCATGTCCGTCAGGAGGCTCGGCGCTTTGATGGCCCCCGAAGCAGGAGGGCACAGCCACAACATCATCCCACTAGGATATTTTGGTAATATTACCCACCCCCTGAGACAGCGTGCGAAATTTCCTCCGGTGGTAAGGACTGATTTAGGGAATGAGCGTCTGTTGTTCGAGCCACGCCTACAAGCTCCTGACCGTCGTGATTCTAAATAGGATATCGGGGTGAAAAGTAAGCGCCAGCACTGCAAACGTAGAAAGCAAATGACTCGACGAGCCGAGGCGGCTCTGATAAGCGTGGACGCACGGACGCCCTTAATCAACCCCGATGCCCGTAGCCACTGCGACTGAAATCGCCGGTTGTGATGTACATTCCAGACGACGGCGGCAGCGGTAGAGAAGAGGGCAGACTTGAGGTGGCGATGCTATTTACCACCGGAGCTTCGCTGCTGCGATAGGACGCTTTGACTCATGCACTGTAGATGATGACATTTTCATCGTCATGGTCCGTCCGAACTGCGGGTCGAGTACGACATTGGCCTCCTAGACAGCTCCAAGACGAAGACCGTTCAAATTACCGAGCTATTTATCTTCTGAGTTTGAATTCATGTCATGGACGCACGCAGAAGCCCTCCATGAAGAACGGGGCCAAAGGAGTATGTCCGAGTCCGGCGCGCGAAGGTTGAAACAATGGGGCATGATTGACGCCTAGCCTTAGAATGTTCCAAGTATTGGTGGCCCGGTATTTTATCATGAATCAGGCAATAACTGAGACACTGATCGCGATAAACAAGTACAGGAAGAGCCATGGAGAAGCGACGGTGTTGGGGTAGCATGGTAGGCTGAAACTTAAGCGGCCGACAACCGAGGCCGACGACGACGTGACGCAAGTCGTCGCTGCTGGGGAAAATCACGTGATTTATCGGCGACGGTTTCACTCCGACGTCCCTTGTCAACTCTTCGCTAAGTTACATCCATCGGTCTTTAGCTCTGACACTCAACTGGGCTCCAGTCTCGTGATATCTGCTAGCTTCACTGCGCTCTTTGTAAGACTGACGACAGCAGGCTCAAATGTTTTGCTTTTAGCACCGCCTGCGAAAGCATTCAAGCTGTTCACAAGGCTCTGGCATTGGCACACCTCGTATATGCGGCTTGTCACATAGAGCTTCTCATTTTCCATTGGTACCTCTGGTTGTTCTTGTCCACACCCTTGGCGAGAACGGCCATCCTCACGCTCGAAGCGAGCGAAGGGCACAAATAATGCATTCACAGAACGGCTTGGAATTTCGAATGAATAGCCATAGTTTGCACACAACGATGCAACGGAGCTTGTGGGAATTAAAACACAAACCCCTGCTCAGTAATGCCCCTACGCATCGCTGATGATGACGAGGCTAAAATGTCTGTCCGTTGGCCTCAGGCTTACGTAATACCCAGCATGCCCGCAGATACTCTCGTTGAGCTTCGTTACGGAAAATACACCCTGAGCATATAAAGAAAATTACTTCAAGTGGTCTCTTGTCCATGTACAATGATCCTGGTTTGGACGAAGTGGCCAACCACGTGTTACAGTCGACTCTCTCATAACCCATACCCCATAAAGTGCATATTTCTCGAAACATCACATAGGTTTGAACAGGTGGAAATTTTCACATTTGCACAAGCCTTGGCCTGTTCATGGTTGGTCTCATTTCCGCACCATGTTCCCCTGGAACCCATTTCCCTGGACCCGTCTGAATGGGTATATGAGAAATTCGACTGCAGTAAGGAAAAGGCACAAAACCCATGCATTCAACCAGATGCTTTGTACGCCAGAGTCGCAATGTCGCCGACAAACATGTTGCAAGCGCTCTCGTCAATGACGGAAGTGAACACGCCAAACCAACGTCTTTCCGGGACTGTTCCGGCATAGTGGAAGGCGGGAACAAATTACGACATCGCCCTACGGGCTTACATTGGGCCAAAGTACCGACAAAGTTCCCCTTGAAAATGGTTGTTGTTCCTCTCTGGCACCTTCGTCGATGGGCCATAGCAGACGGACCGGATCAGGAATCCAATACCTTGACAGGTGAAGTTACTTTGCTCTGGTAATTAATCCCCTGATGGTATATCTGCTCAAAAAGGTCAATGCTTCGGAATTACGTGTGGGTTTCCATACTTCAAGTACGTTTTTTTGGCGGCAGGGTGTCTTCACTGAATTGAAGAAACCAGGGACAATAATGGGGTCTTTAGGAACGAGATCAAGCAGCAATACGTATGATATATATGATACATTAAACGAGCTGCTGTATGTCGCCCCTGGCTCCATGTGTCATGATCACGATGACAATGTACCTGAAGCGTGGGCGTCTCACTTTACAAGGCCGTATTCATTTCCCGGGTATCTGAACGGTGCCACGTTTGTTGTCTGCACCCGCAAATGATTGTTGTCGATGGCAGTACAATAGTTATCCAAGCTCGTTAATTCGACCTTCACGCGAAGGGCGGTACTCATTCGATTACAAGTGTTGCCTTGGAGGTAATCAATCAGGCTGAGACAAATCTTCCAGTATCAAGTCGGCTGCCTTCTCGGCCACGGCAATCGTTGGCCCAGCCTATAGTACGTTCGCGCAGTCAGCACAGGAGTATGATACCAGCCAGCGGGAAACAAGTGAACAGAGGCTGTGCTCGTCATGTCGTGAGCAACGGAACGGGCGCCGCCCGATCATGACCATAGAAATAAATGCACATGTCGCATCAAACGTCGGTGCCCAAGATTCCCAATGGTTTCACCGGGGTGCGATAAAGTGGACTATGAATTGCGGCACGTACTGTATGTCCGGAGATAATCGTGGGAAATATGCTTGCATCAACGACGCGCAAAGCTTGTACGCCATGGACCCTAAGCTGCGCGTCGACTACGCCTCCATCGGCGAGAGGAGCCATCCGCGCTGTGCTCGTCGGATGGTAGAGAGTTTCCAAGTAGTTGCGCACGTAAGCGCGGACCCCCGCCAGCTGTGCAGTCGGGAGCTGGTGATCCCGGCATTTACCCGCGGCATTGTGATCGATGATGTCCGCAAGCGGCGCAGTGTGCATGAGACGAGTGATGATGTTCATCCCCACGCTCTAGGACAGTAATATCATGCTCCGTAGAGAGATACCTGTTCATGATGCGTTGTTAGCTGTACTGGAATAACCAAAAAGACTCGCTTTGGGTCGATCAGAGGGTGTTCGAACGGATCAGAGGAATTGAGGCGCAAGTTGCCCTTGCTTGTTGGCCTGTAAACTGTGTTATCATTCTCCATAACTGAAGAGCTATTCCGGCACACCTCAGTAGTGCCACGTGAAGCCCAAGCGTGTCTCTACTTGGCGTAAACCTCGCCGTTTTGCCGTAGCCCATAGGTGAGACGAGGAGCTCCAAGTCGGGGGCATGAGGTCCCGATGTTGAGTCTTCTGACGGTGCAGGCAGTGCAGAAGCCATTTGCAATGGAAACAGCACAGGGTCGGTGGAACGGAAGAATGCGGCCGCCTCTGCAACCTACGGAATGTATTTGTGAGAAAGAAAAAATAAACGATACAAAGGGGATATCTTGCATTTGTTGTGAAGGGCCCTTTACCCGTGAAAGTATAAGTGAGAAGGCTATGGATGTACTTGATACGTTGCCATAGACTTTGGGGTTTGAGGTAGCTCAATGAGGTTCCGCAGGTCTCTGCTAGTGTAACGTCGACGACGACATGATCCATCAGGTGTTCACCAACTCCGGGTATAGAGGCTATGACTGGGATATTGTGCTCTACTAAGTGAGACGCAGGGCCAACCCCCGAAAGCATGAGGATCTACGCCATGTCAACTTTTAGTTACAAAGCAGGAAACTTGAGAACCGACATGGGGCAAGTGAATAGCTCCGGCACTAGAAAGAGGGATTAACACGTTGCGCGGATGTTACATGACGTCAAGTCAACATACGAAAGGACAATTTCCTTGTTCGCACGCACGCGGAAGCGAGGGCCATCTTTGGATGTGGCAAATTCAACGGCGACGGCACGGGGACGCGGTCCTGAGGTATCGAAGATGACGCGTGTGGCGCTTGCGTTCACGGCGACCGTCAAAGTAGGGCGGGAAAGCACCGCAGGCGTGAGATACGCCGATTCAGTGGTTACGCGGCCGCTGGAGTTAATGTATGTCACTGCGGCTGATGCGTTAATGGCTAGATTTTGGGGTTCATGAAGAAACACTTCCTGAACTGTTGGGACAACAAAACGAGGTCCAGGCTACGTTAGTATAGAAAATGAAAATCGTGGATTGGGACCGCCTACCCTTGCTACGCCGAGCGTTCCGCGGGAAGTGTTCAGGTCGGCGCGAAATGGTATTCCCACTCGGCTGCATGTCTGAATAAACCGCTGCGTAATGGCAGAGTAGTAGCCATGGAACCCGACTGTAGCCACGACAATAGTGAGTGGACCGTGCCTCGGTGACATTTACTATTCTACTTTCGACAGGACCGTCAGCACCATGTTCATCCGCGATAACTTCAGGATGCATGCTGCTCGGGATGAAATTCTCAAACTTAAGAAAATACCTGAACAATCGCGATCAGAACCAACGCAGACGATCGAAAAGGTAGTAGCTTGGCGGACTTGTGGAAACTCTTGTACGCCCAAGCTTCTGCGCCATCTCCTCCGAGACGAGCCCATTCGTCATAGTCTGCCGGGTCACCATAATGGAAGCTGATGACCATTGGCCAATCAGCAGGATGCTAACGATCTCGAGAGGACTAACACCTGTGCGTTGATGGAGGAACCTGAAAAGGGAATAAGTAAGGCATGAATTTGAAAGAGCGGTCAGACTCACAGCCACCGAGCATTTTAGCTTTGTTTTTGGAAATGAGTGAGTGTTAAGATTAACGTCAAGGACGACAACCGGAAGGCCATGCTCGCCTCTTGGCCAATAATGCTGCCTACCACTTGATCCCTGCTGTGGCGTCGTGTGCAGATCGAAGACCATCGGAGTCCTGAGCAGAAACGAATATCCTACAGGAGTCCTCACTAGGCGATGTTTCACGACACTGGGGAAATACGGCTGAGTATTCACGTAGAGGCGTAGAGAATGTGGTGGGGTATATGCACCTTCCCCCAGCTTCCAATAAAAGGACGCGCACACCGGGATGTTCGCTGAGGCGCGAAGCCAGGACGCACCCCGCGGTACCTACGAATAATTGAAGGAGGTCATAAAAATATCTCGGTACCTCGACGCGAGAGCATACCTCCTCCAACAATGACGACATCGTACTCGTCAAAGTCGTCTTGGACGATCTTCCCCACCTTGCGAGGATCGTCCTGAATCGCATTTCTCCTCTTGGAAGGTGGCCCGCCGATGGCGTCGACGACGGTACGGAGCACCAATGCGAACAACGCAACGGCGGCGCCGAGCCTGACGCGGCGGCCCAGGCGCGTGTCCCCGCACTGGACAACTTGAGAGGTGAGAAAAGCCAAAGATTCGGACCCGGAGAGAACGAGGGCCGACGGCATGGTGTAGGTGACGGAGCTGTTCGTGCGTGTTGACTTTTCCGGGCCATGAAATATTTAGCCAGGATAGAGGACGAACAAGAGAGAGGCGACAATCAAACTCTCTCGGACGCTGTTGTCGGATGACGTATTCTGTCCCTTCTATTCAGCGCTTGCACTTTTGATGGTCACAGCTCCACAGCTACCAAGTACGTTTTTTTTGTCATGCCGCGGCGTTTAACGCCAAAACCATTGATATCAATAACAATTACGTGTCGCTTCTGTTCTCTCGTATGTCCTATTTTGCCGCATATTTGTTCGTTCACGAGTGGGTGAGTCGGTCTGTCCGAGTCGTAGTACTGGCGTACTTCAGAAGCCCGATAATCGGTCCTGACATCGTCCACGTTCTGCAAGTTGCCGATTGCCAGTGATTAGCGCGCGCCAGGCGCTTGAACAATGAGCGTTTAAGCTTCTAGATGGAGCACCGTCGCCAGCGAATTTGAGGACGTCCTACCATATTTCATTCATATGTACACGTAGAAAACCGATATTTGTCGTGGTCGGGGACATTTCGGAAGGCGGATCAGGGCCTGATATCTGTGATGCCGTGTGCGTTTCTTTTTTTACTCCTTTATTAAAGCGTCTACATACCATACCACTAGAACAATGGGTTTCATCCGGTTTCATATTCATCCCAATATCAATTGATCCTACTGCTTCGTCAGAGGCGTCATTGGGCCCTGCCCGAAGTAATTCCAAATCAGGAGTGGATTGAGTTCGAGTTTTGAATCGTTTCATGGTGGCGGCACACGTTTCCAATCATTTCACTCAATGGGCATATCCCTGAGTGCATAATCGATCGTCGAGGCTGTTATATCTGGTCACCAGTTCACAGCCAATGTAAGAATTCATTTTACCAGGTACAGTATGGTCGAGTACCCAATGAATGTTTGCGCGCTAGCTGGGTGCCTTTCAACACCGACTTCGCGCCATCTTGGAAATAAAGACGCCTGACATTACGCTGATCTTCGGAGACTTTATATAGACAATCCATACAGTTTGTGAGTTTCAGTCTTCTACCATCGATACGTCTCTGATCTCTGCCAGTCGCGGTCTGGTCCCTCAGTCGATCTTCTCAGTGCCAGCGGAGCGAGTGTCGGTCCCGTTTGATGCCGCCGCCACCCATTCGTTCACCCATGTCACAACATCCCTCGCCATTTGTACGCCCTGGGCACGCCGATCCGGTGCATGCATTCCCGCGCGACGTTCTAATTTGCGCTGCGCGCCTACGCGCCACGCCTCTGAAACGGAGGAAGCCCACTCGCCTGCCTCGTATGCATCGCGCGACATCTCAATGCCGACGCCTTCGCGCTCGAGCAGGAGACGCAGGCCGTGCTCCTCAACGAAGAGCGGTCGCGACACTGAATTGTGAAGATACGAATAAATTTACGGCCAAGGAGGCGAAACATTGTCTCCACTTTACCATAGACAAAGGGTGTGCACGAATCAACGCATTCAGCGACAGTCCCATAACCCTAGTATGTGGTGTCAGTCGCGAGCACAAGTCATGTGATACGAGTGCGTGAGACACACTAGCTTGCCCAGTAAGACGTCTCCGACGGCCATGAGGTCGGGCATATACACATCTCTTGGAGCGATGTAGAATCCCTCAGGTAAATCGTCATCCTCTTCTCCAAACTTTACTCCAGTGGAGCAGGCATCACGTCGCCTGCTTCGCCACTCTTGCAAATCGGCGACGCCGCACACAACGGCGATCCAAGACGCGTCAGGTAGCATCAGACCACGAACATCCGCATTCTCAGGCTCAGGCTCCACAAAACAATTCTTGTACGGGAAGTCAGGGAGTCTCGGCGTCGGAGGTACGGTGGTAAAGGTCGGGAGCGAAGGGCTCGGCATAGCTGCTGGCGCTGGTGCACCGGGAACAAAGATATGCGACGGTCCAAATACTTGTCCTGGTGTCCCTGGAGTATCCCCCCGAGCAAGAAAGTTCAGCTCTAGAGACAAGTCGCGAGTAAAGTTATTGGATTTCTGCTTGTCTTCGTGCTCAGGCCGAAGAGAAGCAGGTGATTCCGGGTTGGACGGAGTGCGACTCCGAGAGGGTTTGTGGAATACTTGGCCACCGAATGAAACGACCAAGATCTTGGTGGTGGCCGCATCGTGGAGATTTCCTGAGATACCGATGGACGAGAGAAAGCGGGAGCGACCTTCAGGGGTATAGACATCGTCATTGGGAGGGCGGACAAGCAATGGTGCGAGGTAGACACTCCGTGGTTTGGGTTTTGCAAGGGAAGGAGCATCGGGGTGAGTAGAGGGGAATGATATTGACGGGTGAAGGGTATATGTATCAGGACTTTGGACGAGATGGCTGACTACTTCAGGTTTGAAAACGCGGGTACTAGGGTTGATCCACTGAGTTGCTGGGAGTGATAGGGAGATGCTAAAGGAAGGAATCGGGATGGCACCCGGAAGTACTAGAAGCATATCAGCATGGCGGTAGCCCTCAAAAAGCTGTTGAACCAGAGGTGAGAGCGTTTCTTCTGGTATCGGCGTGTCAGGCTCAAAGGGGTGGTGTGTTAAATTACTTGGGTTGGCTAACAGGTGCTGTGAGAAGGATTGCTCTACGAAAGAAGCAGAAAGCAGGCTATAAATAGAGTCGAAGGTAAAGTTGGTGATTAAAACTGAAGGAATCCGAGCATTGTGCGCTGCAAGACTTGATGATAGAAATAATCAGAATCGTCAGAGCAATGGAAGATGTATATTACACACAACGCAAGGAAGGCTGCATCGCTCAAGACGCAATTTGCATTGATTTCTCGTAGCCATTGTGCTTCCTCTTCTACTTTCTGTCCTTTTTTGTCAAGGAAAGATTCCAGGACGCGCAAGCTCTTCTGTCTGTCTACGTGGTATCTGTGAATAGTATGTATCTGTCAGAAGCGCTGTCAAGTCCGAGTTGTAGAATGACAACGAACGCCAATGGCTGAAGAATAACGGGGTCAATCTCTGCATTGCGGTATATAGCTCCCAGATCTGTTGCTGTGGAAAAAACGCGCTTTGGAGCGGAGGATATGAGATACACTGTGTGCGACTCTTCGAGGGAGAGTATGTGACGGGCAAATGCAGAAACCCGGGTCGCGTGTCCGAAGCCTGGTGTTTCGTTGTAAGTAACAGAGATGGACAATAGAATGCCATCCATACCATGGCCAGAGCAGTAATATGCCAAACACAAAGGAGTCATTCCAGGGTGGAGATGGACTTGGTATTACCCTTGGCAAGCACGACAAATCGCCACGTCAGCGACACGACACGATAATCTTTGTTGTCAAAGTCACCCTGTCTGGATGGACTGTAAAATGGCTATCTATTGCACTGCGGCGTCGTAGCAGCAGCCTGAGCGCTCTTCAGGTATTCGAGAGATGTCAAATGTCAAAAACAAGCGCGGAGGGGGCGGACCGAACAAACGTTTAATTCAGCAGCCACGCCCTCGCTCTAACTTTGTAACGCCACCCACCTCCATCCGTCGTTACTTTCCTAAGCAAACCACTGTTTCAAAATAGCCGTATCCCTGGTGGACAAGATCAGAAATGCCGCACCAGAAAGGTGCCAGCGAAACCCCCATTACCGGCCCCTCCTTATCGCATCCAATACCCATAACTCCGCATCCTGCCCGTCCCTCGGCCCCCCCGATTCCCATACACAGACCGCAAAGCTCACCACCACTATCAACTACGGCGGAGCGCGACGGTTTCTTCGTCTCTCCCTCGGATCTAATGCCTCACCTCCACAGGTCTGCGCCTTCGATTGTCAAGACGAGGTCGGGAAGCGTCCTATCTCGTGGATTTATTCTCAAGACAGATCATTACCCTTCAGGTAAGTTATCAACTCATCTATCCACCACCCTTATTGACTCGCGTACAGGACGGGCGCTCGATCTTGACCTGAACGTTCATGGCGCCCCAAACTTTCGGGCCCCCAGAACTGGCAGCTTGAATGTGTTTGGCGCTGCTCAACCCCGATCTCAAGGCTTAAGGGCCATCCTCTCAATTCTCAGAGCACGTCCAACGGAGGCCTCGCCATCGCATGTCATCTGGTTTTCAACGCGAGAGGAACCCATCGGTGTGACTTGAGTCGTTCCTCACTCGTTGATCCAGCCTTGCTTACGTGTTTTTGGGGAATCAGTCTACATATCGGGTCGCCCGTTTGTCCTAAGAGATTCGTCGGAGCCAAGGAAAACTCTCCCTCTCTCAGATCGGGCGGAGAATCTTGAAGCAATAGAGCAGCGACTCAAGAATGATATTCTAACTGAAGGGGTAAGGTGTGCTTGTCTCATGCACCCTCTCGATATTCGTCATACCTATTCCTCTCTAATGTAGATTCGGTGGCCTCATCTTAACGCACAATGAGATAGGTAACGTGCAGCTCTTATTCATGGATATGGCCCGCTTGATGAGTATCTTAGCAATCGAGGACGGCGACGGTGCTATACTGCCTACGTGGACTGCTGTTGACTCTAACAATGTCAGGACGTCTCGAGAACTTTGGGAATACATGAGAAGCCAAGGCTGGCACGTAGAGGTGAGCGCTGCTATAAACGAGTTCTGACGTGGATACCCAAAATAGAGTACAATAGTATCATCGGTGAGTGCGTACCCGTTTCAGGCGGCTGAAATCTCACTTTGCTTTAGCATACCGATTTCCCCCGATCGTCCGATTGAAGTATGCACTCCGTGGCCTTCTATCCTACTTGTCTCAATTTGAGCTCTAAGGACGATTATGTCGACGCGTACTTGCGAGTTATCAAGAATGCGGATCCCCTTCGGACGTCCTTAGTATTTTCTTGTGGCATGGGTGCCGTGCGGACAACATTTGCGATGACCGCCGCGTGTCTTGTCCGTCGCAGGCAACTCATGTCGCGTGGCCTTCCGGACCCGTATGGGGCCAAGTTATTGAATGGGTCTCACCCGGTCAGTGGCATCAATACGGTCAGTCAAAACCAAAACTTAATGTTCAATCTACTGACATCTGAGGTTGCGTGTGACCCAGCCAAGTGGTTACGCGGTATGTTCCCTGGCAGTTCTATTGAGCAGTGGTCAATTGGGCTCTACAGACGCCACCGCAGAGCCTGCTTGGCGAGGCCAAGGTTCGCCAAGCGCTTGAGCAAGCAAATGCGCAACAAGACCTTAATCGCTCGCTCCTTGGTCTAACCAACATCCTTCAACAGATTCTTCCCAGTAGCCCATCACACTCACACCACGTAATTGACCTACTACTTTCCAATTCATCTTTGCTCGATGATCTGCGCAAGGCACATATGGGCAACTACGGCATAATACTAAGCTTGTTGGGTTGCTTGGACGACGGATTGCAGGCAAAGAAGCTTGTGGACAAAGTGATAGATAGTTGTAAGTGCTAACTTGCGCGTCGATGGCGTGCAGGTTGATTGATTCGCGCAGGCGACCGCGTTGTCAACTTAAGAGAAGATATTTTAATACACAGGATCAAGTATTCAGTCAGCAGCCTTGACGAGCCCAACGGGAATGTTCTTCAAAAGGCAGGCAAGGCTCTGGAGAAATAGTACGTGGAGTACCGCCGCATGGTATTTATTACGAAGCTAACTTAACGAGTAGTTTCTTTATAATCGCATTTGCGAGCTACGTGGAGGCGCAGCACGACTTTTCCAAATCGTTTTCTAGCTGGCTTAAGGTCCTTTCTTCTCTCGTAAATATTCGTTCGTTGCTCACGAGCGCTGGGTTATAGGCAAGGACGGAGATCTACAAGTAGGCGCAGGACAGCTTACATGTTATGTTCCGCTCATCTACATGAAATTCTAGTCAAGTCTTGTTTCTACGCAGGTCGTATGGCACACGCCTAAGCATCTTCTCGCCCGTCCACGATCTTTCCTCCCTTTCGAAGTCTGGGCCCAACCGGTCTTTTGTACGTGGACAAACAAATGATATCGCCATCTCCGGAGGTCAAGTCTTAGGTGATGAGTACTCTGACCACGTTGTGAAGGTGCGCCATTTAGTAAACGAGTGTATCGTCGGACCTTCATATTATCGCAGAACCGGAGTGGCATCATTTTACGAGAGGGGTTAGTACTGGCTCTTATCTCGGTTCTCGGCTGTGTCGCTGACAGGTTTGACTAGCACGCTGCTCAAGTCGGATCAGTGGTTTTCTGAATCACAACACGTGTCGCTCGAGATGCGCGGGGCGATTAACTTCCGCAACATTCCAGGAACGAATATTTATGCTCTCGGCCAGCCTACGGTCGAGGCAATAGACGAAGTTATAGATCGTATAAAGCACGTCCATCCCGAGGCAACACGCATCACGTGGGTGACTCTGCGCGAGGAGCCGGTCGTGTACGTGAACGGTGCGCCGTACTGTTTGAGGCGGGAACGATCCTCCTTGCGCAATATGAAAGGTCACGAAAATCTATCCTAAATGAACTCTCGGTTCTGACTCTCTGGCAAAAGATTATGGCGGTATTTCAGCAGAACGATTAGAGGTCTTGGAAGAGCGCCTGCGAGACGACGTCGTTTCTGAGTTACACGCATCCGGTGGAAAGTACGTGCGTCCCTTTCATGTCTTGCCCATCGCTCGATAACTTGTATTTTAGGCTTCTGTTGCATACCGAAACCCCCGACGGCTCCGTGATCCCAGTATGGGAAGAGGTTCGCCCCGGGGATGTGGCAGTCATGAAAGATGTGATGTCAGCCTGCCAAGCATCGTACCACGATGATGTTGATGTCTCCTATCGCCGCGTGCCTCTTACTGCCGAACGCCCTCCGGACTTTTCTGACTACAGTGATCTAATCACGGTAATGCTGAGCCCATACATGACCCACACGCCGATCGTCGTCAATGACCAGTTGGGGCGCGGACGTAGCACGTTGACCTCTGTAGGTGTAAACCGGGATGAGAGGCGTCCGCATATATGCTTACGACAGGCTTACCTCAGATCATTCTTATTCTTCTGCAACAGTGGCTTGTGTTTGTGCCGTCAAGTCCTCGAATCAGCAAACGGCGACCGTCAGGTTTTGGACATATTGATGCGCAACCTGGTGATCCTCCCATTCGGCGACAATCGTATCCGGTCATCAATAGTATGTACTGTTGTGAAAAATGTCATCCCAGTGTTAACCGTCTCCCAGATTTGCTACGTGTCATTCGCAAAGGCCCCGCGGTCAAGGCGGCAGTGGATGATGCTATAGATCAATGCGCCGAGGTCTTCAATCTACGTGATTCAATTGAGGAGGCCCGTATTCGTGCAGAACAGGCTACAGATGGGCGCGAAAAGCGATCATTCGCCCAGAAAGGTCTGCTTCGGTCGTATTCATTGACAGACTTTTCGCTTACCCCCTCGAAGGACTTCAGAATCTGCGGCGGTACTTTGAGCTCATTGTTTTCCAGGCATACTTGCAATCCACAGAGCCGGATACACTACATACGTATCAGACGTTTGAGGCCTTCGTAAAGAATCTTCCAGGTGGGAATCAAGTTCCAAATTCCAGGAAATCATGTACGACACGACTCATTGGTATTATCAGTCATCAAGACGTTCGAGAAGGAGCTGCTCGCAGAGGGAATCGATGCCTTGAAACCTCTCAAGCGTGTCGACCTGGCGGATGGCATCGCATTACCGGACGAGGTCACGAACGTTGTTACTAACCGCTCCGGGAGCATTCTATCGGCGTCAACAATCCTCAAGAGCGACTTTTTCACGAACTTGCAGAAGATGTCGCTGCCAGAGTAAGTCTTTGTCTTATTTACTCTGTCCGAATGGACGCCAACGAGTTTTGGACAGGCGGATAGAGGGATCGCCGAATTTCCGTCGTGTACCTTTGGTGCTTCAATTGGAGTCTGGCCCAGGGACCCCTTCCTCCACCAGCACTTATTTCGTCCCGAGCAAGGATGGAAACGGGAGATATATTTGCGGGAGGTATATCTTTACTCTTCAGTTCCAGTATGTGTTTTAACCTTTAGAATTATTTCAAAGTGGAATGCCAACAGTTCAAGGGTATGACGTTACGCTCCTGTAGTGAGAAATGATGGCTGATAGTATATCATAGGCTCAGGAGAGCTCTGTCGCGCGTCAACGCAGGTCCCGAAGGTACTAATCGTGTGGTGTGGACATCACTGCGGGAGGTGTGTATGAAGAATCGACCTCTGCGCAGTTTATCTTAGGGGTCCTAGGAACCTGTGATCTACGTTGCTGGGCGACCACACGTCCTTCGCCTAGTTGATCGTCCGTTAGAAAACGTCGAGTATGTGAGCTTCTTTCCTAATTACTCTCATCTGAGATCTCTCAGGGCTACCGGGATTTCCACGAGCGATGTTGAGGACATGGAGGTGAATTTCAAGCGTGATGTCATTCGAGAAGTTCGGGCAGGCGACGGTCGCATTTTACTTCATGACGAAGTGGAGGAGCGACCGAATGTCTTTTCTATCGTACCACTATGGGAGAACGTATCCGAAGACGATATCATGACGCCAGGCGACGTTTTTCATCTCATGGCGAAGGAAGGGTATAATGTTAGTATCCGTCAGGTTGTCAGATAAGGCTCGACTGATTTCTGACACGATGCCACGTAGATTGATTACGGCCGCGTCGCCATAGTGCGTCAGCTCGGAGAGCCCTTTTCATCGATGCGCGTGAATCTGATGTTTTTGCAGACAGATGAGCAGGCACCATTGCCAGGGGCGCTCTCTCAACTTTTAGAGAGGGTGACGTCGGCCTATGAGAGTGCCGGGGATTTCATCTTCAATTGCCAGATGGGCCGTGGGCGGACGACCACGGGCATGGTCACCGCATGTCTGATTGCGACTTCCATGAACTTGAAACGGGATGAATGCGTGTCGGGGATAGACCCTGATAGTATTGGCGAGGATTACGATGCCGTCGACGGTCCCTCTGAAGAGGAGGCGTATCTGCAAGGTACTATTTCTTTCCTATCGAGGCAGAAGTCTCTACTGTGGTGGCGCTAACAATGTCTTCAGGGGAGTACAAGATTATTTTGCGGCTTGTCGGCGTCCTGTCGTATGGGAAGACTGCAAAGAGGCTGACAGATGATGCTATTGACCTCATGCAAGACGTGCAGAACTTGCGCAAGGCCATCTATGAGTGCGTAATCAACTACACTCCACGCTCTCACCTGACACTGATGTTTGTTTATCATTCAGCAATAAACTGAAGGCCGAAGCATGTGCAAAGGGAAGCGCAAAGCACACCAAACTATTCAACCTCGCTGTCAACTACTTGTATGCTACATTCAATTTTTTTTGGTGACTAAACGTTGCGGGTTGTGGATTGACACGGGCGTAGGTACCGATACGGCGTCCTCATCGTATTCGCGAACTACCTCATCGAACGCCAATTTGGCGAGGCGAGCCAGGACACGTTCCCGGAGTGGCTCTCGGAGCGCCGCGAGATCACGAAGCTGCTTGGCCGGCGATCATTAGACTAGACGGAGCGCCCTGTGTGATGCCTGAGATTAGATTACCAGAAGGTTAGAACGAGGAACCTGTGTGCCACGGCAAAGGCCATAGAGGTTATTAAATTCGCTCGTTCAATGTGACAATATTGTAGAAAAATAGAATAGTCGGTCCCTTACTGTACCGTAAAGTCGTGTGTGTATGATTGCAATTTTCTGAGAAATATCTATCGCAAGCATATATTGTGGCTGTAATTTACAGTTGGACCAGCCGCGTGAGACTTGGGAATGTTGGGTTGTGATCATCACTCGTCGAGGTATCAGAACAAAAGTTTAGACAAAATACGTTCTCATAGGAATTAAACAACTATGACGCTCGCTGTTGTAGGCAAAATCCTAGACAGGGACCAGTAGCAGTCTTCAGGGCTCACAACTCAACATTGCCGAGTCTCATGGGACTAGGTAATATTGAGTCGTGATCATCACTTGTTGGGGTACCAGAACGAAAATTAGACAATACGCTTTCATAAGAATAAAACGAATACACCGCTCCGCTATTGCAGGCGAAACAGGATGGGGATCCAGCAGTCATCGTCAGGCTACTAAAACCGGACAGGCGATGATGGACGGGGAAATCCTCTGATGAGGGGGAGACAAACGACTTGGTGGTTATCCACCGGTATCCAGCCAGACACGTCAGCACTACCAAATGCAGCTGCAGCTCGACAATCTCAGTTATTGAATGTCGTATCCGGTATCGGAAGTCGACCCCTGCGGCGCCCCATCTGCATCTGCGTTGCCAGACGTCTTTTCGGCCTCTGGCTCCGGCTCCACAGAAGCTGCGGAAGGCGGGAGAACCGTGGCGTTCCAACCACTGCGGAACGATACTATCGCGGCGGCGAGACCAAAGAGCGAAACCCAAGTCTGAAAATGAAAATTCCCATCCGATCGTTCGTCAGCTGAACGCAACATCAACAACACAACAAAGGGGTACTCGCGTCGTCTTTGAAGAAGCCCTTCTCGAGTGACCTAGGTCAGGTTGTGTGTGAGCGATGGGTAAGTTGGCAGGACGGAGCATGAACGGCAAAGGAAGGTAGGTACCAGTGGATCGTCATGGGTAGATAACTCAGATTGACGGCGAGCTCGTTGTACCACTCGTCCCATCTCCTCTTGAACTCGACGCGTTCCTTCTCCTTCGGGCTCTGGCGATTGATCGCGCGCTGTCGCTTGACGAGCAACGCGCGATCCTCGCGCAGGTGCGCGAGCTGCAACACGACGTACGCCGCCCAGAACCGCGACGACCACACGGAGAGCGCGGAACCGCTTATCGTCACGGCGGCTCCAGATTGGCGGCGCGTTTCGGAGAACACGGATGACGACGACGGCAGGGAGAGAAAGGAGGGGAGGGAAAAGGAAAGGGGTATGAGCTCGTGCTTGCTGAGGTAGAATAGGTGCTGGAGGTGGTAGAACGCGAGTAGGAGCCAGCCTTGGGTGCGCTCGATGGTGCGGAGACGGCGCGTGGGCGGGGAAGCGCGCTCGAGCGAGATGAGCCACTGGATGGTCGGCAGCACGCCTGTTTTATTTCATTTTATTCACGTGAGCGCGATTTATGACCCTTGTTTTAATCTTAATCAGGTGGGTGAAAAGGGAAAGACGCGTACCCCATATACCCCACAGCGTGCGCGCGTCCCCGATGATGCTCGCCAGCTTCGCGAGCTTGGGGATCAGGGCGCTAGTGGGCCCGTCGCGTAGACCCGCGCGATGTTGCAGACGGGCTCTTGCTTGCAAGACGGGGATCAACACCTTGGCCCCGTATTGGACGAGCTTCAAGTTACGGACGGGGGGTTGCTCATAATCAGCATCCGAAGGCACACCGTGCAACGACGAACGCGATGGTCATTTACCATGAAAAACTTGCTGCGGCGCACATCGTGTCTCATTAGTCGGCGCGTTTGTCACAAGAGGGGAGGGACGTACTCGCTACCGCTCCATGTGCTGAGATAGCGCACAAGATGGTCTAGCGTCTTGGATGGCGGGAAGGCGCCAAAGGCACCCAAGGTGATATCTTCGATTCGAGTGACGAGATGCTTTGACATGGTGATGCAGTGTGAGGGAGGTGTGAAATGATTACATAACACATCTGCCTGCAAATAAATTTCCACTCGCAAGTTGAACAATCGTTGGGGACACCAAAGTTCGGGCCTGGCATATTTTCATTTTCCTTGCCCGCGTTCCCGTCCCCTACAGAGATTCTCGTTTTGCTTGGGTCGTATTCTTGCTTTGCCTGACCGCGTCTCGTCTGTCTGGAGGCATCGCTCCTCGGCTGGCGCTCATGATCGACGGAGGAGCCTGGGAGGAGCAGGATGCGTCGCTGACGGACGTACATCCTCTTTAGCAGGCATGTATGTGGAATCGTTATGTCGGGCATCACATACTACTGCTACTTAACTATCCAGATAACGTTTGTCCAATTGTGTACCACGATTTTGCACCCCTCTGTTAGAGACGTGACATTTGTCGTGATTCAATGTCCATTTTATTTTGCAAATGCCGTGACAAGGCTGGGCTGAAGTACAGGAACGCTATTATACGTGCATGGCGGGACGATCGCTCTCACCTTGCCGTACATTAACGCACTCGCCGCTCGTCCCATCCACGGTTGCAATTCAAGTTGGCTCGTTCAAGTAGTCATGCCATGTAATGTAAATGTTCAAGAGATGGGTACGGTAGATCATGACTACCCAAATCGAAAAATCACTGTCCACGTGTTACACTGCGAAGGGTGTGTGGCCGGAGGTTGGCATGATGAATTACATCGGAACGATCAAAACGGGGACAAACCGAATCACGTTGTGCAACTGGGGAGAGACGGACTTCTTCGCTTTCGCTTTTATTTTCCTCTCGGGTCCAGACCGTGGGTACTCAACGAGGCGACCGCGGCGCGACGACACGCTCAAACGAGTCCACGCCCGCCCATGGCAACTGTATCCCAGACGGCCCTCACCGCCTCATCCCACATCGCGCCAAGCAGCCCCCGTCGGCCCTGCACGCCGCTCAACCTCCTCCGCACCTCCTCCACCGCTCTCATCCGCGCCGCACCCGCCAGCACACCCTCACTCCCACCCGCACCCGAACCGACTCCCAACCCCGCGCCAGCCACCATAGCCGCAGCCGCAGCCGCCGTCGCTGCGGACGAAGGGGATATGATAGCCCTGGGCCTGCGACGGCGGAGCAAGCGGAGGAGCATCGTGAGTGCGGGTAGCACGACACAGAGGAGGAAGAGCGGCGCATAGCGGATGTACGGGCGGAGCGCGGCGTGCATCGACTCGATCAGGGAGGACGAGGACGGAGAGGTGGAGGTGAGGATGTGCCACGAGATGGGGCGGCTGCCTTCCGACGAGGCCGAGGCGGAGGGGGGCGTCGCGCTGCGGCGCGCGGGGCTGTGGTCGCCGTTGCTACTGTTGTTGTGTGGCCGAGCGCCGCGCGATGAGGCGCGGAGGGGCGTGCCGTGCGAAGTTGGGGTTACGGTCGAACTTGACGGCGTCTGGGTTAGTGGGGCCAGACTATGGGCTCGGGCGTGTCCGTTGCCGTTGCCTTGTCCCGGCCTTGATTTCGACGCGCGCGGGTGTGGGTTCGCAGGTACTGCTGTGTGCGTCGAGTTGGTTGATGTGGAGGCGTCGGAGGGCGTTGGGGAGGATGGGCGTGAGGGAGTTGGCGTGATGGAAGAGGAAGACTCGGTTTGTGAGCTGGTGGTGCTGCTAGATGATGATCGGTGGATGGAGGAGGACAAGGCAGGCGTCGACTTGGGCGTAGCGGGTGATAATGGTGCGACTGGCGACACTGGTGGTGGTGATAACCGGTTGAGCGATGCGAGATGCTGTTCGTGCAGGGATGCGAGCGACGCAGTGAGATGCTGGGGCAAGAATGAGCACTAGTTCGAACCGTGGCGTCACTCGGAGATAACATACCTCTCTGCTGCGAGCAGGCAGCTCATTCTCGTATCCGAGGAACTGTATTGCATATGTCCACTCGCCCAACGCAGGCAAGATACTTAGAATGTACACCTCGAGCACCTTTTCGTATCCGTCCTCCGACGCAGTGGCTGGGGCTCTACAAGCCAACCATTCTTCGATGATGCCGCGGCCTGCAGCGGGACAGCCGACCTTTGCGCTGGAGAGAGCGAGGGTCACGAGGACTTGAGCGGGAAGAAACGAGGGATTAGGAGCGGGGCCGTCTGCAGGCGCGAAAAGGCGGACAGAGCGGGTGTGGAGCGTGGCGAGGAGTGCAGCGGCGGAGAGCAATGCATTTGACCGCAGAGCGGCGGGGATGGTCGCAGAGTCGGCAGGAGGGGCGGTGTAAACGGTGACATCGAGGGTGATGCGGAGGACGTCCCACTTGCGGCGGTGGTCGGCGAGAGAATCGGGTGCGGCAGTCAAGGGCGGGGTGATGAGGGCAAAGGCGGAGGTGAGGAGAGAGTGGGTGAGGACGATGTCGCGGTGGAGGAATGCGCGGACGGCACGGGTGTACAGTGGGCGGAGGGTTGCCGCCGTGTTTTGCTGTGGCGGTGCAGGTGGTGACGGGGGTGAGTCGGCGGTTGTGGCTTGTGGCGGAGGTGCTGCTGTGGCGACCTTGATAAGGGGCGTTGATGGAGACGGAGACATTGTGAGAGTGGTCGTGGGCATGGTTTAATGGACGGCAAGTGATGACGGGGTGGATCACGTGTACCGCGCCCAAATGTTTTTTGGAACAGGGCAGCAACGTCCATTCGGCAACTCGGCGTAGTTCACACACTAACGTGTGAACGGAGCTGTCACCGTGGCCCCCCAAATGCCGCCTCGCTAACTCAACCACCCCTGCCCCTCCTTTTCACCTTTCTCCCCCCCATCATGGCCACCTCCCGCGACCCCTTCCTGACCCCCGATGCCGCCACCCCCGGTCTCCCAACCCCCACCGGATCAGACTCGAGGCAGAATCTTGGAGGTGGTGGAGGAGACGGCTCCAATCCGTACTCATGGCAAGAAAAGTACACCGAACCTTCGACTCGCCGGCGCAAGTGGATAGTGCGTATTCTCTCCTCCCTCCCTCTACCCATAATATAATCGCGATCATAGGTCTTTGGCTCTGCCCTCGTTGTTGTTATTCTCATCGCTATTGGTGTCGGTGTCGGCGTCGCCGTCTCGCACAATCACAACCACAACAGCAGCAACAGAGCCGCCTCATCTAGCAACGGCAACTCTCCGGCTACTAATTCTTCAGTCGTCCCGCAGACGAACCCCAACGATCCAAGCACTTTCGTCAAGGACTCGAGGCTCCACCAGAGTTTTTGGGGGTTCGCATATACACCTGAAGGCTCAGTCCTGCCTAACTGCACTGCCGCACTCCGTATGTCCCCCCCCCCCCCCCCCCTTTACGTAATCTTTTCCTGTTCGGCCCTGACTCTCGTCCCTCCGTCTAGCTAATGTCATCCAAGATATCCAAGTATGCTTCCCTTCGTTCTTCCTCCCGACGTTGCGCGCTGACATGTTGCATAGCTGTTGTCACAACTCACTACGGTACGCAGCGGTCCTCATCTCATCCCTCTCCAATACTCATCCAACATACAAACACTTGATAGCGTCTCCGTCTCTACGGCTCCGATTGCAACGTATCGGCCCTTGTGGTGAGTTCGATCGACTGATCTGCTTGGATCCCATCAGGCGCTCATTGGTCCATAGATGGAGGCAATCAAGCAAACCAAAGTGAACATGACTGTCTGGCTGGGTAACTACGTCAATTCGGACGACGCTGGCGCTGCATACACCCGCCAGCGCGACCTAATCGAGAGTGTGATCACGACGTACGGCACAGACCACATTTCAGGCATCACCGTCGGCAATGAATTCATACTCAAGTACGTCGACTCGTTCTCCCTCCTAGTTCTCAGGCAGATCTGTTGATCCCCTCGTATCTAGCTATCTCACTGAGAACGGTGCAACTGACCCGAACAGTGCAGTTGGGAACCAGGGCGCTCAGCTGTTGCTCATGAACGTTTCAGATACCGCCACCAGGATCAAGGCAATGAACCTCCCAAAGCATATTCCTGTCGGCACTTCTGACGCGGGTGCATACTTTAACACGCTGGTGCTCGAGGGCGTTGAATATGGGGTGAGTTTCCCGTTTCTCGCAAGTTTTGCGCCCGGATGTATGACCCGTCTCGGGCCTGAAATTGTTAGATGGCAAACGTACACCCGTGGTTCGGCAACGTGTCGATCACCGATGCCGCTGACTGGACCTACACCTTTTTCGAGACGACGGATGTTTCAGCGGCGGCAGCGGTTACGAACAAGCCGAACATGTATATCGCAGAGACGGGTTGGCCAACGGTAAATTCGTTCAATCTTTGTTCAATTTCAGTGATCAAACGAGTCCTGGGTAGGCCTCGGACGACGCAGGGGACATGACCAACGGAGCATCGGCGGCATCGGTTCCAAACCTCCAACAATTTTTGAATACGTATGTATGTCAGGCGAACCAGAACAACACAGGCTACTTCTATTTTGAAGGTTTCGACGAAACTTGGAAGGTTTGTTAGTAATGGATGATTTGGATCAGGGTTCATGACATATTTTGACAGAGTGTATACGGTGGCGTCGAACCTCATTGGGGTATTTTCAACGCCGAGTGAGCTTTTCATGTTTCTTACCACTTATTTGAAGTTTTGACCCGTTTTTTTTTTTCAGCAAAACGCTCAAGAACGTGACGATCCCCAACTGCCCTTCACCATGAAGATCGATGAACGTTAATGGACAATCTGTGGCTGTGGACACTAGTTTTGGATATTTTGTGTATACCTGTCTGGACTATATTGGATTTTGCCACCGATTTGTCGCTCGTTTAGTCACTTCCTTCCCAATCTAATGCGTTTACCCGCGATCCGCACGAGCACCGCATTGCCCACTCCGAGGACACAGCCTTCCTTTCTTCTCTGTCTGCAATTAGAGCGACCGCTCACAAACTATTTCGCTCTGGCAACCCCGAGCCGCACAAGCCGAGCCCCGAATAAGCGCCCCTTGAACTTTACCCTCAACATTCTTTCCCGGCGCCGTCAACAGCAACCATCATCCGAGCACGAGCAACGGCACCAAACGCTGTCGGCACAACCCGTCTCGACTCGCAACCGTCGAGGCTCCGACCCTTTATCCGAACCCGAGCCCGAACTGGAACTGGAACGTGACTTCACGTCCCGCTCGCCACGGTCCACCGCCACGCCCTCGCAGACGTATCCGCATACCTACCCTCGATCCCGCAGAAAACCAAAGGCGAGCACGTCCCAATCTGTCCCAAGCGGCGATACGCGTTCGAGAGAGGTCAGATTGGCCACCGAGCCCAAGCCCAAGTCCAAGCCAACTGCGCCGGCTAGAGCTCCGGCGGTGCCTGCGCAACAACCACCAAAGCCAAACAACAACGACCCCCCCACCGCCACCGCCTCCATTCTTCCTATCCCTCCCTATCCGCCTCCTTCTCCTCCCCTTCCTGCCGGTCCCCCTCCCCCCCGTCCCATAGCCGTCCCCACGCCTACACCCCTCCTCCTCCCCTCGTCACACAGAGAGCAGAGACGCATGGGGAACAACGAGAACCGCGATCATCATCATCACCACCACCGCCACCTCCGTGAGGGTAGCAAAGACGTCAAGCCCGGCTTGCGCACGTGGTGGCAGCACATCACTACGACACAAAAGCCGCGCACGCCCGCGTCGGCGGAAGCGGCAACGCACGCGCACTCAAAGTCGCTCTCTCACGCCCAGGTGCAGCCGCAGGAGTACGTGCGGCCCCCGCCCGGCGCGGTGTTCGGACGCCCGTTGAAGGAGAGCGTGAGGTATGCGAGCGTGCAGATATCGACTGCCGACTCGAACGGACGGTTGTACGTTTGGGGGTACATTCCGGTCGTCGTGGCCAAGTGGTGCGTCTGCGTTATCCTCTTGCCTTTTCTCTTGTCCCGTTCCATCGTATTCCCGCTCCCTTTCCCGTCCATCCGTCGTCGAGTACAGAGTTTTTTAAAAAGTACTGATGTGCCCGTCGATCATATAGCGGTTTGTTTTTAAAAGAGAGTGGTGAGTGAGAGCCCTTCGTTTGGATCGGATGGTTGTCTGTTACTCGGGATTCACTCTGCCCACCCTGCGTAGCAACCGAAGTAGAGGGTACATTCCGCGTCAGTGGTTCCAACAAGCGCATGCGCGACCTTCAATCCATCTTCGAAACTCCACCGCGAGTACGTATTCCCCTTCCTGCCTCCCCCGCCCACTGTTATCGACCGCAGACACGCAGTTCGGCAAGTCACTCGATTGGAAACAGGAGAATTACACGACGCATGATGTTGCAAGCGTCTTTCGTCGCTACCTTACCCAGATGCCTGTACGCGTGTTCGCGCCCATAGTTTTTTCCCACACCCTGTTGTCGCTGACGTGCACGTGCCCTTTTTTGTGATCCAGGAGCCCGTGATACCCTATGACCTCTATTTCCCTGTACGTGTTTAGTCTAGCCACATTTTCATCTGTCTCCCCTTTCACTGACCCATTCCTTTTTGTGTCTCCTTGATTTGATTTGCGGCGGCTCTGCATCAGTTCCGAGATGCGATCGGTACGCAGCTTGCCGCGACTATCCTTTATCTAGCTATTCTAACCGAACTACATGCGACAGCGGATCGGCCGTACAATCAAGAAGTAGTCATCGCTACCTACAAGCGGCTCATCCAATCGATGCCACCCGCAAATCAATATCTCCTCCTCTATGTTCTTGATCTCTTGTCCGTCTTTGCACGCAAGTCAGAAATAAACTTGATGACTGCACAAAGTAATCATCTTTTCCTATCATTCTTCTGGCCTTTATTAACGTCCGTGCCTTTATACAGATCTGGCGGTGATCTTCCGTCCCGGCCTGATGTCGCATCCCTCACATGAACTTTCGCCTACCGAACACAAACTAAGTCAAGACGTGCTCGAGTTTCTCATCGCGCACCAAGACTGGTTCATGCTTGATACCCCGTCCCCACCCGTGTTCCCCGCCCCACCTTCGCGCTCACTCACGCCACCCTTAACGGCCCGCAGCGTAGGCGGGAGCCTGACTGTGAGCGACGATGAAGGGCCCGACGGCTGGCGCCTCGTCGACCGCCACGCGCGGCAGCCGACGACGGAAATTGCACAAATGACGCCCTCCTCCTCCTCTGCAGCGAGGAGATCGATTGCCTCGCCCGGGGGTATCGTGCGCAGTCGGACGGTCCCGACGCGTAAGACGCGCGCGAATACGGTAGAGCCTGGGGCTATCCAGCGCGCAGGTGTTGCGAGCGGGAGCGCTACGGCCCCAGGTGTGCTGCGCAAGGTGCGGCGCGCGTCGGCTCAGCCTGTTGGATAGGTGGGATGGGCCCGCTGACGCTCGTCTCGCCCTTTTACCCACACTGGTCGTTGTCCTCCCCCCCCCCTCCTCAGTCCTTCTGCGGCGACTGATGTTCTCTTTGACGTCGCCTGCCGTCTTGCCGTTCTCGTTCGCCTCTGGTTTATCCGTGACCCCTCCATCTCGTCCCTTGTGACCACCCCCCCTCGCATCTCAATAGACGCTTGGCCCTTCTACTACACTGGAACTAGCAATCATTGCCCTACTTTCACATCTACCGACAAATTTACGAAGGGCATTGCCGTTGGATACCGAAACACGACACAACGTACCTTGAAATTTTGAGGTGCCTCTCCGACTCCGACTCCGACAACCGCCTACCGTACCTCACCTCTCCTGCGGGGGGGGTCTTCCTTTTCGGCTTTCCCTGGCTTCTTTATGTGGCTTCTTACTTGGTGTTCTTCCGTCTCTTGTAGTATCTCCGACCCTCCTCCGACCCTCCTCCCCCCGTCTTTCCTCCCACGTTTCTTTTTGTGCACTAGTATCACGATGTAGGTGTAAAATCTAATTTCCTTGGGTGTGCATTAGAAGAGTAATTTTTTTGTACGGGACATTCTAATCGTTTTTTTTTCTCTTCCACTCGTAGTGTGCACGGACGGATGGCTAAGGGTTGTATAAACGACGCTTTCCATCGGTCTCGGTCATGGTGAAGACAAGGCATAACTGCAGGCCTGCGTACTGAACTGCATGGCTGTCTACACCACAAGCTACTGCCATATGAGGTGTACTGTACTCGACCCTGGGAAAACTCGAGGTTTCGGGTGTACAGATTACACAACGCGCCATGGCTCGCAATCCTACTGTCAGTAGCTCGTCCACGGCCACGCAAACGGTGTTTCATATATCCAGGAACTGCTGGCTTTCCTAACATACAGATACTCGCCAGGCTCGGAGACTGCCTGCTGCTTCACGCCAAGGACCCTCCTTGACGAGTTCGGTGCATACCCATCGGTCAGACGGTTCTTCATCAGGCTGTGGCCCATCCATCTTCGGCCGTACGGTACTTCAAGCTTCAAGCTTCAAGGCGTGTGTCGTCACTGACTGACTGACTGACCGACATGGCCATACGTAGGTCCCCAAACTGTGTGCATTGCCAGTGGCTGCGCGCTTTAGGCTTGGCGTTGTAGTCCTGTGTCAGACTCTCACAACAGCACCGATTCTGAGTACTGAGTGTTTACTGTAATTGAGGGGAGGGGGTGCCACCAGCATAATTAGCAGCAGCAACGTCGTTGTAAGCTGCGGGTTCCACGGCCTACAAAGTACTACCCCCAAAACGCACAGATTATATTACAGAGGTGTAGTGCGGTGTTGCTGGAGTGCGAGCAGAGCGCTTGCATCGCGTGAGTTCGTGGGGCGGGCCGAAAAGGGCTGAGACCCTGACTGTGACTGGGAAGGGGTGAGATGATACTGATACAAAGCAAACGACTCGGACCCGAGTCGTGAGTTCGAACAATCAAGACGTCCAAAGGGCCCGGGTGCCCAGACGAAAGACGAGAAAAATCAAAGAGAAGAGAGAAGAGAACAAGCTGCGAGAGGGGGATCCTGGCCATTCCGGAGCGTCGAGAACCACTTTAAATACATTTTTTTGAGACTGAGACAGAGGGCAGGAGGCAGAGCAGGAGGTAGTATACGTAGTATGATAGCAGCTGGAGTCAAAGGCAAAAAAAAAGCAAAACAAATTGAAGGGCGGAAGAATTTGAACGCGAGCCAATTGAAAGGGAGTGAGGTGGTGCAAACTTGAAGGGTACTCGTATCAAAGCGGAGCCAACTGCGAAGCTATTATCAGAGGAGCGCTGGTTAGTAGAACACACCTATGAATGGAAAGTCGAGATATGAGAGTGAGGAGAGATGACTCCGATGCCTGACGAGGCAAGGTACCCGGGAGTCGAGTGTGCGGCCGCAAACGTCGCTGCGGAACTAATCTGAGGGGGCTTAGTAGCAAGCGTGAAGACGTGGCGGCACACGAGGGGATCATCTCGGTATCACCTTGCACCTCACATAATGGGGCCAAGGGCACCGGAGAGCATTTTTCGAGTCGGAGTGATAGAAATAGAACATGGCTAGCTCGGTTTGTACCATACGGCGACGGTCCCGTGCCCCGCCGGTGATCGATGATCGTTTGTAATTAGTTTGTCTTCTTAACCTTAACTTTCCACACACCACAGAACCCCCGATAATGTGGATCAGGGTACGAAAAAACTTGAAACCTCAAAACAGGCAGGTGCGATGGCGCATTAGTGACCCGTCTCACTTTTCCGGTAAACCCGCCCCAATTCTAACAACGACAATATAAGGGGGTGATAGGGGGATAGGGGGTGATAGCGTAAAAGTACTTAAAGCGAGCCTCTGGATTGACCGAATCCACCCTATAGCCCCACTACTCGCACTCACCCACCTAAAACATCCCTGGCCCCTGACTTGCGCAATCGACTGGTACCAGCTCTCGGACGCCGTCTATCTTCTCTTCGCGTTATTAGGATGAGAATCATCAACGTCTTTGGTTGAGGTCACTTCCGTCGCACCGTGGAGCCGAGAAAAATATGTTTTTCGGAACCCCGGCGAGTGTGAATACTGAGCTTAGACTCTCATACACGCTATTATAGCTTACCCATTAGGAAATTCAGGAACATTGACAGAAGTTTTTATTATTCCGCTTTCTACCCTCGAGCTCATTCTCCTCTTCACAGATGCCTCCACTATTGCATTGCCTCAGCATCGGTAGTGGTATTGGAAGGCTGTCCAGGGCCCATAACCTGGCAGCTTAATTGAGTAGTGCTGTAGTGTGCTATATCATACACATGACACACTACAGCACTGTCCATTTAAGCTGCATAGGTAATGGGCACTGATCAGCCCTCAAATACCACTGCAACAGCCCCAGCACTAGCATAACCCAACCAGCTTCTGACATCATTTAGTAAGATGTATCAGTCATGAGTCTGGTAGTGTCCGACGTGGCAATTCATTTTTTGCACCATTCCCCTTTATGCCATGCCGGGGTGACCAAACTAAGTTGAAAGTTGTGTGCTCACATACACCATCGGCATCAAATTACCCTGAACATCTAACAATCCGAGGTCCAGAGAACCAAACAATCAGTACAAGTAAAAATGACAGGAGGATGGTTTTGGGAACAATGCGAGGCAAAGGTTTATTCATAAATCGATAATCTTCCAGTCCAGTCCCTCTCTGCCATGGACAACTACAGGGTGACCAGAGAGCCGCCGCCCAGCGATGAATGGCCCTATAGTCTCCTAAGGTGATTCAACGGACTGGGCGTCCCTCAAGTAAAGGTCGCTCAGTTTGGGAAAGACCTCCATGGTCCCTTTCCCGGTGAGGTCTTTCAGTACGCGCATGAGAAGTGGCCACTGCGATGTGGACACACGCAGCTCACGGACAGCCATAAACGGCTGTAAAACATCCAACACTGGACGTAGTTTGTGTCGTCGTGCCATATTTGGGGGGAAACTTCGAAATCATCAATGTCGAGCTGCTCCACGCTGGAACTACCAGGCAGAAGGTGGCGACAGAGCAGAGCTGCCAGTGTGCGAGAACTGAGAGCTGCCAATCAGATTGGAGGCATGGGATACGCAGATAGAGTCCCGGGTTTGACGGATAAAGATTGACATCGACATATTGAGCGTGAAGGATGAATGTAACTCAATCAGCTTTTGTACGGTGAGAGAGCTGGGAGAGTTGTCGGATGTCAAAGATGAGCTGATGGATAAACAAACACTACCCGAAGGCAAACGAGTGTAGGGATGTCAATTCGAGCAACAAGGACCTCCAAGTATTCGCTAACGCCTTTAAATTCTAGATTGGTGAGAGCGGGGATGACAATTCGTGTGTGTGGAAGTAGACGTCGACTTGAAGGGAGGTGAGGATGCGGGGTTTTAAATTGTATTGCAAGCCTGCAAAGTCCGGTCAATGTTGAGAGGCATGACACCATGACGTCTGGCGAAATGTAACCAGCAGGGGGTATGTTGCGAAGGCAGAGGTTGGTAAGGTGATTGAAAGATGAAACAAGTTTCGGCAATGCCGGAAATGTAATGCCCTCCAACTCGAGATGTTGAAGACATGGGGCAGAACCTGCTGGAAACGTTTCAGGAAGAACGGATGCTACACGAGAAAAAGGTATGTCAACACCGGAAAAGGTTCAAGCATCCTCTCTGCGAATTTATCCAATAGAAAACGTGTTAGGTCCCAGACCATGATTACGCATACGCGATCATGGTGCTCAAGTGTGGCAACCAAGTTATCATCGTAGATATCGGACTTTGGGTATCGACGAGACATGGCCTCAATCATAATGGGTAAAGGCGGCCAAATCTCCAGCATCCCCCTTGTGGGGGTCGTAGGTGTGCATTGGAGTCGCAGGTTCAAACGGAGTGGCGATGCAAACATGACCTTCCGCCATACTCGACAGACGTGCACCAGATTAAGCCATTTCCATGAGGAGAATATGTTGCATGGAAGTGTGTAATCCACCTGGCAGAAATCAAATATGTTTAGGAGGATGTCGTTAGGGAGGGTGTCGATTGTGACACAGCCTGTGCTACCTTGACAAAGGTGCCACATCCAAACAACCGAATCAGCAGTCATCCGAGTCGAGGGCGGTGAGAAACACACCTTGACGTCGGTTTTACCAATTTCCCTCTCGACACTTGAACAAGGCGCAAAGGTGCCACCAACTGGGATGGACGAACAGAGGTCGCCATGGAAGAGGACACGTGACAGAAAGGACGTGTGGTCAGTAACTCGAGCAGTCGGGTAGCGAACCTCCATTGACATACTGGTGAGGGCTCATTGATGGGGTTCAGTATGACCTTCACTGAAAGCTGTGAATGTTGAACGTTGGGAACACTTGACAAACTGAAGTTATCGATTACTGTTGGTATGATCGGCCCGGGAACTTCCGAGTAGCCGGCAACACCCTTTTTTGAGACAACCAACTGAACATGCCCGCCAAAATGGTCCTTTTCAGGATCCACTAACACCATACCGCGTACAAATATGTAAGCGCGCTGCTCCATATACTCAGGCCCGTTGGTAGACTTGAACCAACCTCGGAATTCAGAGGCCTGAGGGGGACAAAAGATGCTTTCAATTAGCTTCTGGTGCCACTGGCCATGTGCCGCTGGGGGCTGCTTTCATATGCGACTCTGAATGCCGTATATTCCCCTCTCACTGGCACAGCCCTCATCATCAGGATTCCTGCCCACAACGACTTCTAAGTTGTGTGAACTCATAGTATGAGCGGAAAAGCCAAAAAGCTCACTATCAAAGCCCGAAACTTGAAGGGCCGCGAGCGCGAGCTATTGGACATTTTGCTGATGCTTTCACGCGCCGCAAGCGCCACACACCTCCTCTCGCGTAACGGACAGTACCTCAGCGTCACACCCACCTGCCCTATGTTTTGACGGAGAGTGATATTTTGGTCGCATGTTGCTAGTGGCGACCGTCCTAGGTCTGATTCCGTGACAGTGGGTAGACCTTCAAGTCACAGGCGATGAGAATGTCCATGATTGGTACATGTCAGTAGTCCTATGCTCTGCATCCAGGGGATGTGCTGAATGTGACATCCAGTCAGACAACAGATGTGAAAAAAGGGAACAATGGATATACCCGGAAATGGGGTTGTGACATACATGGAGTAAACACCCTCTTACAGTCGTGCCAGATGCCCCAAGTACATGTAAAAATACACCTTTGTAATACTACATCAAGACACTCTATGTTCTCGACTGGAGTGTATAAATACATAAATATGTATACATCCCTACTTCTCCCTGCTTACCAGACCATCAACTAAGGGCAGAGCCAGATACGGTGGATCAGGCGGAATCTGCGAAAAACCCATGCAGCATATCAGACACTGACGTCTATTGGTTGTATTGAGCGTGGATCTATACGCAGTATGGAAGAAGAATTACCAACCTAACGGCTTCTCCGAGGAGTTATTGACTCTCGTCTCACAACTTCCGGCCTCGGATGATAACAGGGTGTCTTCATCTGTGGAATGAACCGGTGGCCGTTGATATTCAATAGCAAATTCCCGTGGGGTTGCAGGTGGCATGGTGTCGACACCGTTTCCCTGATCCTCACGATGCAAAATGTGAGGTGGTTTTGGTTTGGGCGCCATGTTGGGAATCCGAGGGTCATGCGGGAGCAGGAAGGGACGAGTAAACGAGAAAAGGAGGACATTGAACAGACCAGAGGCAAGATAGATCATGTCGACAAAAACAGTTACGGCGAAGGGGACGTAATGATGTGCGAAGGAGAGATAGCGCGCGAGCGACAAAGGCAAAATCTGTGAATACAGGTTAAAAAAAGGCACCGAGTTCGACTCGAAATAAAAGAATACCCACAGCCAAAGTGTAAACGAGCGGATAGCTAGACGGAAAAGCATTGTCAGAAGGAGGCGAGGCGAGTTGCGAAAGAGGAAGATGTCTCACAAAAGTAGGCCATATACTTGCGTGACAGACAGGAGACTGATCGGGTGTCGTGTATCCGGTCGGATTATGCGCCACCCTTTCGTGGCGATATACCCCTTGAGGTATAAAAATACCATGATATAGCTAACGATATTGATTGTTGCAGTTATCCACATGAAAGCGAAATCAGCGGCAGTGCGCTGGACCGAGTACTCTGATCGGATCCAGCACCCTGCATCGTGTCAAGACGCGACCTGCAATAAAGACACATGGTACTTACAACATCCTGTCGGGCCATAAAAGTGATAAGACCCATCTGTTGCTATGTTGATGCCGACTAAAAGGCCAAGAAAAAGCCAGATGCCAACGACTACCCCGAGAGCTAGACACACGCTCTTTCTGCGATAACATTCGTCGTTTCCCTCGCCGACTCTCGGGAAACAGAGTACTTTGAGGGTATATATCGTGATGGTCTTGATAAATTGACCCGCATGAGCTAGAAATCGCAAGGACACAAGAAATAGATAACCGACCAGGGTCCTACAAAGTTGAAATACGTAAGCTGTCTTTATTGATGTCCACTCATATGCACATTACTCACGACAAAGCTGCACCAACATCAGACATGTGCTTGACGGCACCTAGCGGCAGTATCAATATCATCCTTGTTTAGTTTCAGGAGATAATACCTTGAGCGACGCAGAAAGCGCCGGGTTGTACCGACTACTCCATGACGTGATGAGGAACACAGCCAACACCGACGGATCGTAACACGTACACCATCTACAGCCCACTTGATATTCATGAGGCCACCTGAAGCAAACTCAGTCAGTTGCTATACTTTAAAATCCCTTGACAGTGAAATGACTCACCAGCGGCCTGAACAAGGTCCCAACCCAGTTGATTAAGAAAGAAAATTTCAGCGGCTCCTTTGATCCTCCATCTTCTGCTGGAACCCCGGATTATGGTGACGGCACTATACTTTGAACAAACGAAAAGAAGAGTTCAGTGAACCTATATTTTCGCAGGGGTGTGCGCGCCACATACAGCGATGTATGAGAGCAGCCCAATGATAGTGGAGGCAGACAAAGCCGAGGTTTGGGCCAGGAAGATTAGGCCTGCACGTTGACTGAACGTGAATGGAGCAGACGTTGACATGTCGCCTGGACTGTCGTAGAGGGGGATACGCAAGAGCACACTGATGTCCTCTGACAAGGGATCATCGCTTCAGATAGACGCGTACTAAATCCTTTTAAGCCTCCCGGGACAGGGGGAGGGAACTCGGAATTTCGCATGAGACATTTCCACCTATAAGGAAGCGGATACCGTTAGTAACCCACAAGGGTGCCTATCAACACGACGTACGATGTTGCGTGTTCGCGTAGCCATAGAGAAGTCGATTGGCACGGCACGTACAGCTACCGGAAGCCGTCAGAGCCTCCTCACGTGACCCATTCGTTTGGCGGGCGGCGATGCATGTCCGAGTCAATCAGCCCTTGATCTCCTCACATCCCATACGCGAAACGGACCGAAAACGAAAGCCATTAGATCGTCTAGGTAGTTAAAAGCATGGTTGAGGGTTGGTTTCATACAATACACTATGAGCATGGTACCCGTGACGATGAGAGAGTGAGGAACAGATATGATAACACAGAACTCGGAAATCATCAGGTTCTCACGTCACGAAATTCGATACTATCACCGTGGCGATGGCCTGGACTTTTCGATGGCAGTTCTCACATCCCCCCCGTGTCATTGGAAATGACACGCTTTGTCTATCAGTTTTCCTCTTCCAATACACTGGCGCCATCAGACACTTGCTGACCTGCCAGTGGGAAGGCCAGCACTCACCACTTGGCGGTATTCACAAAGCGCCTGTCGTTGAACTGAACCCGATAATTGAGGCCATGTTTCGACATGTGGCCAGTACTTCTCATTCAAGGCTTTTGAAGTCTTTGCGCCTACAAGTAGTTGACGAAATTTATCAGAGTCTGCAATACTACTAGTATATAACCTTCAAGAACGACGCAAGCGGCAAGCCGCTTCACAAGTATCCATACGATCATTTCAATCACGGGCGTTGTAGTATTCAGGAGGTGCCCAGGCCCGGGGCTCCAATCGTTTAGGACCGCGACGGCAGTCTTTACCCGAAGGGTAAGCCCATGCTTCTGCTTCCCGAAGATTGCCAGTATTCTTAATATAACACTGATACATCACCGAAATGGTCCGCTCTAAAACACCTGTTGCAGTGGATATCCAGAAATGAGTGGACAGGCGCAGTAGTGCCGCACCATCATTTTGATGACATCTTCATCCAGCGGCGCCCCGTACGATAAAACACCCGAGCGCCATCAGCGCCATCACCATTCACCCCACGCTATTGGCTACCGATGGTGGCTGGCTTTCAGGGTCTCCGTGGCAAGCCCCGATAAAGGGTGATTTCGCTAGGGGTGGATCCTCAGGGCGAATCGCGCTGGTCGCGGCGGCGAGAGCTTAGCGACGGGATGCGGACGTTTCCAACAGAATTCGGTCCTCTATATGTCCGTGGCGGCATTCCGTTATCATCATCGAGTTTGTGCTGTACTCGGTGACATCAGCTTCCCCGCACCGCTTTGAAGTCCATCGCGATGATTGGGTGCTCAGCTGGGAATTAGAGGAATCGTCGTATGGCATTTGACACTTTGGACGGGGACGGTACTAGCCGGCGCCGGTCGCAACAGCCAGCTTCGAGTGCCACCAACACGGGGAACACTGGGAACACTATGATTACTGGATGGATGGCCTTTACTATCCCAACCTCCGTCATGTCCTTATCGAGATGGCGAATGTCAATGCAATTCTGTACTCGTCTCGAAGATACCCAACCCCACGCCGTGAGTGCCTTCTTGCGCTTAATTATTTCGATCGTCGTTACAGAGGGTGGGGGCCAATACCAATCCGTTTTGCAACTGGGTCGGCAGAGGCACCTTGGACCGCGAACAAAGGAAACACACCGCCTTACTAGAAACTGGCACCGGGAATGCAGTGAAGGGTGCGATGAATGGCTAAGCAGTCCGACGGAGGTCGAGCACACTGATCTCAGGATCTCGGTACCTGTGAGAATGTTGACACTTGTGATGGACTCGGTAGCTGCTTTCACCGCCGTTGCCAGACGTCCCCAATCAAAAGGTAACAGTACGTAACATCAACCTTATTGGTTTCTCAGTCGTCCAAGTCTCGAATCGCCCCAGCTCGGCGTGCGGTGCAGTTTTAAATCCCACACCCGCTGAAGCTCCGTACAAAAAGCGCATGTAGAATGAGAAGGGTTGCAGCAAGCGTGTATTACTCAGGGCTGCCGAAGAACTGGATTGAAGACGTCGAGAGCCGAGAAGTTGGTGCGACGCCACGCTTCTCGAGCGGGGGTTGCAGCGCAACATGTCAGGACTCCAACAGCGGGCGTTGCGCGCTCTCCTTTGAATCCGTGGGAGTGTCCCGTACTTCACCTGCAACGAATGGCCACGCCGCTTCTGCGCCCCTGTCCACCCCACCCGTCAAACCCATCACCTTGTACTCCTTGCCCATCCCTGTAGCGTCCACGAGCCGCGCGGCCGCCTTCCCGAGCGTATCTGCACGCTCCGAGGAAGAGGCTGAGCGCTGCAGTGCCGCAACCCGCGTGCCAATGCCCATATGTAGGAGGAAGGAGCGCTGCGAAAGCGGACCGTGTGCCGTTGCTGTACCGGGGCAGAGAAGGTGAGATTCTCGATCGGGATTTGTTAGCAAAGAGGGAATGACGCACCAGTTCCCGCCAGCGCCTCAGCAAGATAAGCAAAGTCGACGTTTGCGGTGAGATCTGCCTGGCCGGGGCGATCAAACGGATCGACGAGCGCGTGACCTTTGAAGGCCTACACAAATGTCAGGCTCGCTACGCGAACAGTGGTATAAACACGAGAGAACGCATACGCGGAAGGAGTTCCCGACGGCGTGGTCTTTTCCGTAGTCTATTACTAATGCGCTACCTCCTGTGCCCTGTGAGATGAGTGTGCCGAGCTTGCGCGCAGTTTGGAAGGACGCTGCCGAAACCTCGATGCGTGTGCCAATTGGGAGAGATGAAAAACGTGGCGAAGAGGCGCCAAGTAATGTTGAAACTGGCGAAGGCTCTGGAGCAAGGACAGAACGGAAACGCGTCTTTGTTATAGATGAAGACCGTTCATGAGAGGGAGTGGGTGGTGGTGAGAGAGCAGGTGAAAGTGGAGAAGCGTTAAGGCCTTTTGAAGGTCTCAGGACAGTTTTGGCCGCAAGGTCGGGCGTAGAGGTGATCAAGACCTCCTTCCAACCCTGATGCGTTTTCTAGGAAATGAAGGATGAAACATTCGCATACCACGGCATGGTTGTGGACAACTTACTTCGATGAGATGAAATGGGAGCGCATCGAAGAACTCGTGCGCGACTAACATAGTATACACACCATCTGTCGTGGGGATATCATCAATCGCGTCGTGCCAGTGTAATTTTATGCTGCTTTTTCCATCCCATGCCTGAAGCTTCTTTTCCTGAACAACACGAAGAGAGGGACTAGTTTCAACGAGGTGAACATGCTTGACAGATGCGCGAGTATGGGGGAATTGTGACAGCGTCTGAGATCGATGGTGTGAGTACAGATACATGAAAAAAAAGGAGTTACGCACCCGGAGGATGTCATCCATGAGCGTTCCTCTCCCCGGACCAAGTTCAACCAGCTGAACGTCAGGTTTCGCGCCAGTGCTCAAATATTGCGACAATAGCCATATACCCAAAAGCTACACGCCCTCTTGATAGTTCATTGTGTTCATTTCCCGATGCCGAGCGAAGGAGACACCCACCTCACCAAATACCTGGCTGATCTCTGGGCTGGTGATGAAGTCGCCCCTTGCACCGATTACAGGGTTTTCAGGGTTCATATAATAACCCTCTGTTGGGTGAGAGAGGCAAAGTTGCATGTAGGTTGCGAAGGATACGGGCCCATTTGCCTGTACCAAAAAGAAATCACGATTCGGATAGAGGTCGAAATTCCTAAATGTCGTGCGCACCGTACCTTGATGGTGTCTAGCAGTATTTTCTCGACCGGAGTCACAGTAGCAGCCAATGCTGGCCCTGCATGAGTTGATCGGACACAAAATCGAGGTAGCAGTGTACGACTCGCATTCCTGAGCGAAGTATGTAAACGATTGCGGGAAAGAAACATGTTCGCGAGGTTCCGTTGACGCGCTCACGGCGCTCCGAACCCGGCTTGCTCTGAACCATGACCGTATCCGAGACGTCCATACTGTACCCCTCAGCATGGCCACCCGTACGTTTTGCACCTTTCATCTATCCAAAATCGCATACGCTCACCCACCTCTCCCTTTCTCAGGCCAAAACAGCAGTGACATTGGCGTCTTCTCCAAGCTCACCAACTCCTACTGCCCCAAGGCAGCACCAATCTCTACTCCACCTTCCAAGTCGACCCCAGCGACGTGATCCCAATTGGCACGCGCATCGTCGGCCGTCTCACCGCAGACATCCTCCACGGGCTCCTCGTGCCCTCTACGACGACGGACCAGGAGCTGCAGCACCGGCGCAACGTGCTCCTGGACTCCATCGCGCTCCAACGCGTCGAAGGGCGGCGTGCAACGACCTTATCGCGCTTGTGCACCTCGACGTGGACCGCGAGACGGAGGATATCATCGCGGACGTGCTCAGAGTCGAAGTCTTCCGCCAGACGATCGCGGGCAACGTCCTAGTATCTGGGACTACAAGTTCCGTTAGAGGTCCGTGCATTTTTCTCTTTACCTGGTACTGCGTGATTGATGTTTACATTCACTTTGTGCGTTTCTTAGACCGGCACTGTGAACTGAGGACCTCAGGGCTGTTGTGCATCATCGATTCTTCTCATCTGTACACATCACGTCTACCCACCACTGCAAGCGAGATCCATAAAAATTCCGACCAATATTTATTGACGCCAACTGATGCCCATCGTTCCAGTGAAACATCTTTTTAAATTAATCACCAGACTGGATGATGTCAACGTATCAGATCACTCTGAACATGCGAAAGCAGCTAGCAGTCCAAGGTCCAGAGAACCAAACAATCAGTACAAGTACCAATGACAGGTACCAACAGCAAGGTGATCAAAGTTAATTTATAAATCGACAATCTTCCAGTCCTGTCCCTCTCTGCAGCGGACAGCCACAGGGTGACCGGAGAGCTGGCGCCCAGCTACAAATGGCCCTATGGTCTCCTGAAGTGATTTAGCGGACTGAGGGCCCTTCAAGTAAAGGTCGCTCAGTTTGGGTAAGACCTCCATGGTCCTCTCCCCGGTAAGGTCTTTCAGCGCGCGCATGAGAAGCGGCGCCTGGGATTTGGACACACGCAACTCACGGACAGCCATAAACGGCCGTAAAACTTCCAACCACTGGTCGTAGTCTGTGTCGTCGTGCCATATTTGAGGTGACATTTCAAAATCATCGATGTCGAGCCGCTCCACGCTAGAGCCAACGGGCAGAGGATGACCACAGACCTGGACGAGAAATGAAAGCTGCCAATCTGATTGGCTGCATGGGATATGCAAATAGAGGTTGGTCGCGGAATGATGACAAAAATTGACCTGGACAGAGTGAGCGTGAAGGATCAACTCAACTCGATCGGGCGAGTTGAGTGTATTAGTGCGCTGAGAGAACTGGGAGAGTTGTGGGATGTCAAAGATGAGCTGATGGAAAAACACTGCCTCAAGGTGACCGAGAACAGGGGTATCAATGCGAGCAACGAGGTCGTCCAAGTACTCGCTAACGCCTTTAAATCTAAAATAGATAAGAGCAGGGAGGACAACTCGTGTGCGTGAAAGCAGACGTCGGTTTGACGGTTCGAAGCGAGGACGCGGGGTTTTGAATTGTATGGTAAGCTCGCGAAGCCCGGTCAATGTTGAGAGGCATGATGCCATCACGTCCGGTGAAATGTAGCCGGTAGGGGGGATGTTACAAAGGCAGAGGTCGGTAAGGTGATCGAGAGATAAAATAAGTCTCGGCAATGTCGGGAATGGAATGCCGTCCAACTCGAGACGTTGTAAAGCTAGGGCAGAATTCCCCAAAAACCTTTCGGGGAGAGCGGATGCCACGTCACCTTTGAATCGAAGCGAAAGAAGGGTCAGTGCCGGAAGGGGTTCCAACATCACCGCGGCGAGTTTGTCTAACAGATCACTTGATAGATCCCAGACTATGATCACGCGTACGCGATCGCGGCGCTCGAGTACAGCGACTAAGTTATCATCGTAAACATCGGACGTTGGGTATTGATCAGGCATCGCCTCAATCATGATAGGCAAAGGCGGCCAAATGTCCAGCATTTCTCTCGCAGGAGTCGTAGGTGTGCATACAAGTTGCAAGTTCAGACGGAGTGGGGATGCAAAGATGACTTGCCGCCATCTTCGGGAGACGTGCACCAGATCAAGCCAGTTCCACGAGGAGAATACGTTGTATGGTAGTCTGTAATCCACCTGGCAGAAATCGAATGTGTTTAGGAGGACACTGAGAGGGAGGGTGTCGATTGTTACGCTCGCACGACCTGTGCCGCCACAGACCAGTAAGCTGGGTCAGCGGCAGTTGTCGAGGGCGGTCACGGCGGTGGACAAGATAGACCTACCTTGATGTCGTTGTTCACCAGGTTGATTTTCGAGAATTGAATAAGGCTCACCCATCTTCAAGCCCGGGGTGCCACCGACAGGGATCGACGAACCGAACCGAGGTCTCTAGGGAACAATCACTGCCAATGAGAACACGCGGCAGAACTTGAAATTCTGCAAGGCTGTTGTTATCGAGCGAGACGGCCTGAGGGGAAATATTCAGTTACTTCGGTATTAGGGCTGGCTGACCTCCGTCAACCTACTAGTGAGAGTTAATTAATGCTAGGTGTATTGAACGGAACGTTGAAGATAAAGATAAATGTGTCTCAAGTTGACCGGCCCGAGACCGCTGCGATCGTCAACACCGCCAAACACGTCCATGCGCATGCCGCGTGACTGCACCCAGCCCGAAAACCGGTCCTTCCCAGATCCACGCCCGCCGCGACACAACCACGACATGTGCTGAACCCGTCCGCGAGTTTGCGGGGCAGGGAAAGGTGGAGGAGACAGGATGAGCAAATGTGAAGTCGTGTGCTGATGGGCCCAGTAGCTCGCATCAGCAAAACATCCATTAGTTTGTTTACTTGTCAACTTGTACAAGTAGACAAGTATGAAAGTGAACAAGCTGTAGTACCCAATTTGCACATTTCTGTCATTTGTACAGCTTTTTGTCCTACTTGTTGTACTTGTCAACTTGTGACCATAAGATGGTAAACCCACACTATGGGGATGCTAAAGGGGGAAAGTTGCCCTCTGGACAGGTGGAGACCGGAAAAACAGGTGGTTAACGGCTGGTGTTATAACCCGCCATTTAGCGGTTGATGCAGCACCTGATCAGGATCGCCCTTTTAAGGGGTGAAATTCACCCTAGTAAAACTTGGAGAATTTTTCATTATTTGGAGGGTGGTAACCACCCTCCAGAGTGGCAAATATATGCTGCTGAGAAAATTTCGAATCCCATATATTTGAAAGGTCAACGACAACCCTTTCAAAGGGGGCTTGCCACCCTCCAAGTTTGGTGACTGCCGGACCAGGTGAGCCACCTTGGAGGGTGACGAAAATTTGGCAGAGTCGAGTTTGTGTTCCACTTCTATTATATAATCAGGTTGGTTTTCTCATCATCTCTGCCTCACCGCTTCTTGCTTTGTCCACCTCCTCCCCACTCTTGGGTTCAGTCATATGGTATGTCCTCCTTTTATTTTTGATGCTTCATGTTCTGTGCAGCCTATACATCAATGCTAACCCCCTCCCTGGCATCAATGTTGGATCAGCGATAGTGGACAATTGTAGCCCAACTAAACAGTCGCAGTGGCACACCAGCAGCAGCATGGCAAAGGCTGCAGGGCTGGCACCACTCTTGAGTTCACTCATATGGTACGTCTTCCCTTTTTTTCCTGCTTCATGTTTTTCACAGGCCCTATACATCAATGCCAACCCCCACCCCCCTGCCCTCACAATGAGTGATAGTGACAATGATGGTAGTCCAACAGCCACAGCAGCACCAGCAGCACATGAAGGTAGTGGCGATGGCACCAGCAATAGTGGTTGCAGCAGTGACCACATGATGGTGAGGGCAGCAGTAGCACCAATGCGACGGTGGCACCGGCAACAACATGACAGTGACAGTAGCACCACCAGCAAAACGACAGTGACACCAGGGCCAGCAGCAACATGACGGCGACAACGACGGCACATCACACCAGCATTGACACCAGCAGTAGCGCAGTGGCCGTACAACAAACAGCACCAGCAGTGCAGTGGTGGCACAATGGCAGTGCCAGCAGCAGCAGCGTGGCGACTGCATGACGGGCAGCACTAGCACCAGCACCAGTGTGGGTGGCACGATGGGCAGCAGGAGCAGGCGCAGCACAGCAGCAGGAACAGCACTGCAGTAGCACGACAGGCAGTGGCAGTGTGGTGGGACGACAGACAGTGGCAGCGTGGCGGTGCAACAGGCACCAGTGGCAGCAACATAGTGGCAGCACGATGGCAGGAGCATCGCAGCGGTAGCACGGCAACAGCATAACAGGCAGTAGTGGCAGCGGCATAGCGACAGCATGATGGGCAGCAGCAGGAGCAGGAGCAGCGCACCAGTGGCAGCAGCAGCGTGGCGGCTTTGTGTTATGGACTTACCTCGATCTACAGGGCGAACTACACCCTCAGTGGCCGGAGGCAAGATCCCCCCTACACATCCTATCCCTATTCCACAACCCAAACACTCCCATCTCCATTGGTCGTTCTGTAGAGAGTCTGGATGCAGGTGGCATGCCTAGGCCTCTTATTGTTTCATCTTGGTGTCTGGATTCCTTATTGTTGCGATACTGAACTCCCTACCTATGACATCATCAGGCTATTGTCTTACTCCCACGCTATTGTGTTACCTATCTGATACTCTCACGCTATTGTGTTACCTATTTGATATTCCAGATAGCTACAATGTATTTAAGCTCTCTATGAGCTGCTGAGTCGAGTCAAGCTCGACTTAATCAATACTAGGTCTTGCTGACTACATTGTCTCATCTCAACTAGGAGTGACCCCTCTCATCTTGTGAACCTACGCACCCTCCCCTTGGATAACATCCAAGGAACCCCGAAGCTTAGTACTTGAGCTATATCAAGTAGCACTCCACACGGTGAGAGTAGAAGTCCTCGCCCGAACTACATCGGACTAGAGAAGCTTGTGGGTGAGCTACATCACGCCAAGTCACTCCAAGCAGGAGACGGGACGCTACTGCGAACTCATCAAGAGTCGAGCGTCAGCGATTCTTGACATAAGTCGAGCTTTAAATAGCCAGTCAAGACGAAGGCCTTACGAGAAAAGCTCCAGGGGAAGCAGAAGGAAGAACCCCAAGGTTCAATAACCCTTACCTTCCCAAACGACCCAGAAGAAGCCGTAGACCTTCAAAGCAGGGGTAGCGACAATCTACCTTCAGAAATCAAGGGATTAGCACTTTGGTCGATAAGACAAGACTTCCCCCAATCATCGTACACTATCCTAGGATCAGGAGGTGTCTGGGTACCAGTCGAATACATCAACAACCAGTGGTACTATACTTACTGGAGTACCGAAGAAAAGACATTTTGGACGACCAAAAGCGACCTTGTGGACAAACCCAACGAACAAGGTCTAGGAACGCTAATAGAACCCTACCGAACCGAAGAAGTTCGAAAAGCAGAAACTTCTTCTGAAGAAGACACGAATCTTGACGAACGGTCAGAGTCTTCTACGGAAAGAACTCCCGTGATATACAGACGAGGAGTGGACAAGCAAGAATACAGCTTGTACGTCGAAGAACAGATATTGCCAGAGGTAGAAAGCATCACTCGGCAACTGCAAAAGACGACGATTAGCCCATATCAACAGTTGGATAATACACTTACCCAACTAATCATGGCTACGATGACATCCACCAAGGAAGGAGCTGCAGAAACCACCGCCGATACCACATTCCAGAGTCTACAAACAGGACCTTCCATCCAGACAACCTTCGCCCCCATCCCAGTACCCAACCCCGCACATATAAGCGGAGGAGGAGGAAGCGGGGGCGGAGGAGGAAACCCACCTGGAGGAGGAGGAGGTCCACCAGGAGGCCCCCCAGCTCTGCAACCAATGGCAGCGGCTATGCAACAAGCAGCCCAAGGAGGAGGAGGGTTGGATGGACACCCCCCGGATGTTTTCGATGGAAATCGGAAGAACGCGGAATCCTTCATGTACGACTTCACAGTCTGGGCATGGATTAACTCCCACAAAAGAGTAATGGCTAGACCGCTGAGCCGAGTGGCCCTCGCCATCACTTACATCAGAGGTGATCGAGTCCGGGAATGGACTAAAGCTCAAATTCGAGCGGCCAATGACCGAGTCACCGACGGAATGAACCCGGATAATGAGCGACACTGGACGTATTTCAAAAACGATTTCGTCAGTACCTGGAAAGACGACAGCCTACTCGAAGACGCACAGTTTAAGCTGTCAGCCCTCAGCATGAAGAAGGATATGCCGCTCCACGAGTATATCTCTACCTTCAACGCCCTCATCACGGAGTTAGGATGGGATCGGAATCACCAGGGAACAGTACGAGCGTTCAGAATGGGGCTCAAATCCTGGCTGGCCACGGCGATCTTAAGAAAGGACAACTGCCCAGCGGATGATGATCTTGATGGATGGCAAGAAGCCGCCAGGAAGGAGGTCGTCAAAGCCAAGAGAATCCGACAGGAAGCTGGAGGCTTTGGAAGAGGAGGGCTCACAGTCCGAGAAAACATGTTCCAACAGTTTTTTAAGGACCACCCTATCCCAAAGAAAGCGCCTCGAGATCCGGACGCCATGGATGTCGACGTGATCGACACTAAACCGAAGGAACGCCCCCAAAAACCAGCGGGAAGGTTCCAACAGCTCTCCCCGGAAGAGCTGAAGAAACTAAGGACCGAAGGACGCTGCTTCAAATGCAAGAAGCAGGGACATATGTCCAAGAACTGTCCAGACAGAAAAGGGGACAGCCAAAAGCCCTCTGCGAAAGTCGTAGAGGCCGCCGAAGAATCAACCGACGACGACAGAGATGAAACCCAATCCCAAACATCCACAAAGGTCGGATCTGCCAAAGGGAAGGGGAAGTTGATGGCCCAGATCAACGCTCTCACCATCGAGGAAAAGGAAGAGCTATTTGACAAGTTGATCAGCGAGGGTTTTTGAAGAGCTCCAAGCCGACGGCCTGGCTTAGGAGGACTAGCATGAGCAAAGAAGAGCAAGAAATGTACATTAAACGACTGACTTCTATGAATGTACCATTTTCCTTCCAAACTGCTCATGCGAAGGCCGACGAAACTGCTCTACTGGACAGTGGAGCTACGGAAAACTTCATCGACGAAGCTACGTGGACAAGGATGAAGGTTGGGAAGCGACCATTACCCAAACCAATCAAAGTCTATAATGTCGATGGCACGGAAAACAAACAGGGAGAAATGACCCACTATTGCCGACTGAGAGTCTTCTATGATGACCAAGAAGACCTCCAAGAGTTCTATATCACTAACTTGGGGAAAGACCGGCTCATACTGGGATATCCATTCCTTCGAACCTTCAACCCTCGGGTAAACTGGCGGCAAGGCAAGCTGTTAGGAGGGACAGTCAAGGTCCAAAGTAGCATGTACAAACACTTGGACCGGATGGTGACTAGATGGCAAATTAAGGCGCTCAAGAGTCTTGGTCGACCGCAGAGCGGCGAAGCCATCTACGTCAAGAAAACGACGATATCCCAAGAGATGGCAAAAGACTACCAGCAAAAAAGAGTCACGCTGGAGCCAGGGATACCACCAGAATACCAGAAATACAAGGAAGTCTTTTCAGAAGAGGCGGCCAAAGAATTCCCCCCTGACCGAAATCCGAACGCGGTAGTCGACCTCCTACCCGGAGCACCAGAGCAGTTGGACTGCAAGGTCTACCCCCTCACGAAGCCTGAAACCGAAACGTTGAAAAAATTCTTAGCCGACGAGCTGGAGAAGGGCTTCATCGAAGAATCAGCTTCACCATACACCTCCCCTGTATTCTTCATTAACAAGAAGAATAGTTCAGACAAGCGTCTTATCATTGATTACCGGAAGTTGAACCAATGGACGAAGAGGGACAACGGCCCCCTACCTCGTATTGACCGACTGCTGCAGCAAATGGAAGGGAAAAGTATATTCTCTAAATTTGACATACGATGGGGATACAACAATATACCTATCCAAGCAGAGGATCGATCAAAGGCAGCGTTCAAAACGCCTCTAGGGACGTACCAACCCAAGGTGCTATACTTCGGAATGAAAAACGCCCCGGCTCAATGGACACGCCTAATGTGGCGTGACTTCAAACCCTGGCGGGACAAATGGTTTGATCGACAAGGCACATCGGCTGGCAGCTATATGGACGACTTCTTCATAGCCAGCAAAGACACTCCGGAGGGGAAGGAGGGACATAGACAATGCACACACGAACTGCTGGAATTGATGGCCAAACATCACTACCACCTGCGACCTGCCAAATGCCAATGGGAGAGGACGCAAATGGAATTCCTTGGAATTCAGGTCGAAGCAGGAAAAATGCGGGTAGATCCGGCCAAAAGAGAAGGCATCAGCCGATGGCCCAGAATACTCCAGAACAGGACGGACGTACAGCGGACCATGGGAGTCCTCCAATACCAAAGGAGGTTCATACCCAACTTCGCGGGAATAGCCCGACCCATTTTTGCCACCATCAGAAAGGGCCAAAAATTCGAATGGACTGAAGAAGCGAAAGCCGCCCTAGACGAGTTGATCAAGAAGATCGAAGCAGACCCCCAGTTGAGTCACCCCAACCCAGACAAACCATTCGAAGTGGAGATAGATGCTTCGGATTACGCCACGGGCGCCGTACTAATTCAGAGGGACGATCAAGGAAAAAGACTAGAAGTAGGGTATCAATCAGAAGCCCTCAATCAGGCGGAACGTAATTATGACGTCTACGACCGCGAATTCCTTGCCCTCATCAGAGCGTTCAAATACTGGCGGTACCTTCTGGAAGGCTCCCCACATCGGGTCAAGGTCTACACGGATCACGCCAATCTAACCAAACACAGAGAGGCGCAAAAGCTTTCAGGCAAGGTGGCCCGTTACATAACCTTCCTGGCAAGGTTCGACTTCGACATCTGTCACCTGCCTGGGAAGAAGAACAATATCGCCGATGCGTTATCAAGGCGATCGGATCACATACCCCCAGAAGGGGAGGACGTGCAGGCGGTACCATTACCAGACCACCTGTTTATCAAATTCATCAAACCGATGGCGGTAGATGAAGAGATAAAGAGACAACAGAAACAAAAAGAGAACGCGCCGATCCTCAAGGAGTGGGAGACGAAACATGGGATCCAAAAGGAGAAAGGGCACTATTGGCACCAACGAGCCCTGGTCGTACCCAGACCGGATCAGATCCAAAGAAGTCTATTGGAGATCTATCATGATGGGCCCACGGCGGGACACCCCGGACGAGCAAAAACCCAATACGACCTGAGACGACATTATTGGTGGCCTGGGATGGGCAAATTCATAGAAGGTTATATCAGGGGTGCGCAACGTGTCAGTCAAACAAAGTCATACACCACAGGAACACCCCAGGCCTATACCCGATCAATCCCGAACCCGAAGCACATCCCTTTCAAACGGTAGCCATGGACTTCATCGTCAAACTCCCCACATCGAACGGCTACAACGCGATCCTGACTATCACGGATCATGATTGCACAAAGGGAGTCATCCTAATACCGTGTAGGGAAACGATGAATGCAGAAGAACTCGCGAAGGAGTACAAGAACCGAGTGTTTCCCTTTGTGGGAATCCCGAGCAAAATTATCTCCGACAGGGACACACGATTCACAAGTAACTTCGCGAGAGAAGTATGTTCCCAGCTGGGAATAGAACAGAACATCAGCAGCGCCTATCACCCTCAAACGGACGGGCAATCAGAAAGGACGAATCAGAACGTCGAAGACGTCCTTCGAATCTTCTGTAACTACCAACAAACAAACTGGGCAGACCACCTCCCAGTCGTCCAGTACATGCTAAACGCCCGAGTGTCGGCTACGACCGGGAAGACGCCCTATGATCTCTGGATGGGATACGTGCCAAGGGCGCATCAGCCGGAACGCCCAAGCGAGATGCCCAGAATAGAATGGTACAACACGAAGATCAAAGAAGCTAGGCGAGAAGCACAAGAAGCAATGAAAAGGGCGCAATCATTGTGGAAGACAAATCAGAAATTCAAGGCATATCAGAAGGAAGAAAAGGTGTGGCTCGAGGCAAAAAACCTTCACACGACACACCCTACGACCAAGCTTAGACCCAAACGTTATGGTCCCTTCGAGATAACAGAAGTGTTGAGCCCCGTGGCTTATCGATTAAACCTTCCCGAACAGTGGAAAGTTCACAACGTGTTTCACGCCAGCCTCCTAGCCCCGTATAAGGAGACGGAAGAACATGGGCCTAACTACGAAAGGCAGGTGCCTGAATTAGTGGACGGACAGGAAGAATGGGAAGTCGAAAAAATACTGGATTCGCGAAGGTATGGGAGGAAGAAGAAGTTGCAATACCTCTTAAAATGGAAAGGATACCCCGAAGCGGAAAACACCTGGCAAGACAAAAAGGATATCTTCGCACAACAATTGATTGAAGAATACCACCAGGAACACCCCACGGCCATAAGAACTGCTTGGGTACAAAAGGAAGGCCAAATGGCTCCCCAAGATCCCCATTCCTCCATCGCCTCTCTCGTCGAGAACTTCAGTCGCCTAAAGATATCTCCGATGTCCACTCCCTCTTCCCCTACCCCCTCTCACATCTCAGTGGTCTCCACCCGTCCCGATACACCCGAAGGGCTTCGAATCCCCCCTTGAAGAGAGGAACGGTTAGCTAGTACAGGAGAAAGTGTCGCTAGCATCACCGAGCTCCAAGTACCGCCAGAACTTGGAGTAGCCCAAGAGTCGTCCCACTGGGAAGGCAGTAGTACGGGAGGTGAAGCTTTGGGGTTCCAAGAACCTGTCCGACTGGCCTCCGAAGTCCCTGATGAAGGGACAAAGGGAGCTGGTGCAACCCCTACAGAGGGGCCGGTCGGTCTCCCACCTCCCAGCCCAACCAGTACTGGGCGACCCTTGGAGGAAGAAGTCACCAATACCCCGGCGGCGACACGAACCAATATCCACGAGCTTACCCCATCAGAACCATCAGCGTCGCAGCCGAGCCAACAAGAGGATGACCATCCAGGTAAAGGGTGGGTCCGGTGGAACCCAAGTCGAGGGTTCACCAAAACAGAAGTACTGCAAGAAGACACGTACAAATGGAAGGGGGCGAAGTATCAAAAGTTCGTCATCCAAGGAGGAGACCCCAAGGTGTTCAGCACCATGGGAAAAGGCAAGCCGGAGTATGGAGAAAGTCTCCACCCCGCCCCGAGTCGCCGAATTTTCCCGTGGGAGTGCGAGGAGAAGGACCTTGACTGGTTCCTCCCAGAACAGTACTTCCAAGACAGGTCGTTGATCAGGGGGGCGGAGCTGGTCAACGACAACGGGATCTTCGCCGAAATGTACCGACTTCAAATGTCGGCGATCGAGAAGAAACATCTCGATCTAGAACAGGAGCGCCTCAGCAAGGAGGCGCAGGCGCTCACTAGCAAGTGGGTCGAACTAGACCGAAAGAGGAGAAACGTCGAATCGGAGATCCGCGACGCCAAAAGGTACCTCACGGAGGCACAAGCGTTGGAACGGATCCGGGAGGCATATGACAACCGAGACCCCACTAGGGTATTGACACCAGGCGAAGGAGGAGACTGGCTCATGACGATGGGGCTCGGACAGCGATTCCATCTCCCCCATACTCCCAAACTCCTCGCTACCTGCCACTATCATGGACTGGGGGCGGGACACACAGAGGACAAATGCCACGACCCTCACAACCGATGTCTACCTGGGAACCCTTGTGCAATCTTGTCCAGACATGTAGGGAAGGTGCCCCAATGCCCATACGCCACACTCCAACAAAAAGCAGAAGAAACGGCCGAGCAGGAAAGTCGGGATCGCATCCAAAAAGTCCTGCAGCCCTTTCTTGCCGCTCCCCCCAATACCCCTACCAATGAGCCTGTGGAGGCCGTCCCGAGAACCCCTAGCCAACTTCCTGGAGAGGGAAGTCGAAATGCCCCTAATTCTCACTCGCCTGTTAGACCCAAGGGACCGAAGAGGGGGGGAGGACAGTCAGCCCCGCGTCGCGTGGTGGCATCCACTGCTACACGCAAAGGGAAAGGACGAGGAACGCCAGTTCCTACCCCCGGGGAGAGCTCCGAAGTCGGCCCTCGCATCTTATCTCAAGATAAGATCCTTATGACTGACGAGAACCTGGCCAAGTGCCAGGAGGTGTGGAACTGCACCAAAAAACACGCTCAAGACACCTATCCCCTTACCTATATAAAGGTAGTCGAGAGGCTCTACGAGTCGAAGCAGCGCGAGAAGGAACGGAAGGCTAGGGAAGCCCGAGAAAAAGAAGAAGCCGAGAAGGATGACCACCTCGAGAATGGAGAGGACTACGACGACTACATTGACTGGGAGGCCCAGGATCGAGGTGACTGAGAGCTGTGGAAAGCTCGACCTTAAAGGGGAGATAATGTTATGGACTTACCTCGATCTACAGGGCGAACTACACCCTCAGTGGCCGGAGGCAAGATCCCCCTACACATCCTATCCCTATTCCACAACCCAAACACTCCCATCTCCATTGGTCGTTCTGTAGAGAGTCTGGATGCAGGTGGCATGCCTAGGCCTCTTATTGTTTCATCTTGGTGTCTGGATTCCTTATTGTTGCGATACTGAACTCCCTACCTATGACATCATCAGGCTATTGTCTCTTCGAAGTCTTACTCCCACGCTATTGTGTTACCTATCTGATACTCTCACGCTATTGTGTTACCTATTTGATATTCCAGATAGCTACAATGTATTTAAGCTCTCTATGAGCTGCTGAGTCGAGTCAAGCTCGACTTAATCAATACTAGGTCTTGCTGACTACATTGTCTCATCTCAACTAGGAGTGACCCCTCTCATCTTGTGAACCTACGCACCCTCCCCTTGGATAACATCCAAGGAACCCCGAAGCTTAGTACTTGAGCTATATCAAGTAGCACTCCACACGGTGAGAGTAGAAGTCCTCGCCCGAACTACATCGGACTAGAGAAGCTTGTGGGTGAGCTACATCACGCCAAGTCACTCCAAGCAGGAGACGGGACGCTACTGCGAACTCATCAAGAGTCGAGCGTCAGCGATTCTTGACACTTTGCCAAGTGACTCAAAGGTATTAAAATATCCCTATGTTTGTGACCTTGCTTGTTCAGTTATTAGATGCCACTACTTTCATAGAGTTAGCTTTTAATTATAACAACCTTTGTTGCCCATTGTTTTGTGTGTGCAACATTCAGCAGCCATTTGCAATGGGCTGATTATCAGCCCTTGACTGCAGGCAGATTGGAAGGCCACATCTAATTGGGTGGTTATCAGCCCTCCAGATGACGGGAGGAATTCAGCCGTTGAGTGGCGGCCACTTTCCTGGGCATTATTCACCCTTGCATTGGGTGGTTTCAGCCTCACGCTGTGTCACGCAATGAAAAAAAAAGAAGGGCATTTTTTTAAGCTATCGGCTGATGTTCGGCTGCTGAGACGTCAACATTAGCAGGCAAAAAACACCCAACAGGAGGGCTGTAGAGGCTGGTCACAAGCCACCAGCTGGCATGCACCCACCTTTTTGTCGGGTGATGCCCTTCCCAGCTGCCAGGTGGTTTTCGCCTTTTGGGACCTTCATAGTGCCACTTGTGGCCAATTCTAGGTTACTTGTGACCTTGTTGGCTTTTCCACTTGTGCAAGTCAAAACAAGTTTGTGGCAGGTTCCCTGATGCACATTCAGCGTCGAACTTGGATTGAGGGGCATCTACCAAGAGACAACGAGTCTTGCAGGCACGCAGAGAGGTGAGAGGAGCAAAAAGCGGGGAAAAAAGTTACATTTGGAGCACTGGGGTCGAAGCTTTAGGCCCCAAACAGCAACGCGCTAGACTTGGGATTTGGACCAGGAACAGGCTTCGGGGTTTCCCGCACGTGACTAGAGTGACCAGGTGAATGGGGGTAGGGTTCCGTAGGGTTCCAGTGTAACAGGGGTAGGGTTCCAATAAAAAGTTTTTTCTCGATTTTTTTGTAAGCCATGTGATGTGCCACGTGATGCCCGTTAGTGTTGCAGCTCAGGTTTTTGTTTTTGAGAAACATGTGATAACAAATCGAAAAAAACACCTAATATTACGAAACTATCTGAGTAGGTATATCTCACTGAAAGCTTGGGGATTACTTATAATGGTTCGGCTGTTTAATCAGGCCGTTCTTTCGGAATCGAAAAACTGGCTCACTCAAATATTTTTGTAATTTTAGGTTTTTTTTTCAATTTGTTATCACATGTTTCTAAAAAAGAGCCGCCGCAACACTAATGGGCATCACGTGGCACATCACATGGCTTACAAAAAAAATCGAGAAAAAACTTTTTATTGGAACCCTACCCCTGTTACGCTGGAACCCTACGGAACCCTACCCCCATTCACCTGGTCACTCTAGTCACGCGCGGGAAACCCCGAAGCCCGTTCCTGGTCCAAATCCCAAGTCTAGCGCGTTGCTGTTTGGGGCCTTAAGTACTGCCTAACGCGCAGTAACTAAGTTTCTAAGGTAGAAACTTTTAAGTGAGCTAAACTGCCGCTGTAGTCGTAGGTGAGCTGAGTCTAACAATCGGGATGATAACGGAACAAGCTCTAAGGGATCAAAGGAATCAAAGGTATATCAAAGGAGAATGAGGCTGGAAAACTAGACTAAGTAGTAGCGTATAGTAGGATCTAAACAAGAGGACACGATACCCGAGCACGAAACCGAACGCAACGAGACAATTCCGGTGGGGGTGGCCCCGCGTGCCAGCACAAAGCGATGAGTGTGGCCCTGAGGCTGGTGCGAGGCCTTTTGATGGGCGAGCGGGCGTCGAGGGAGCTGCACCGTGAAGTCGAGAGCAAAGGCAGATGGGCAGCGAGGGGGCTGTGGTGTGTGGTCGAGGACAAAGGCAAACAAAGGGATACGGGCGCAGGAACAAGGCGATAGCGAGCGAGCTGCATTCAATTGCTGGCTTATCATGACAGTCCACTAGCAGTCACTCCCCATGAGCTAGATACCTTTGTCGCCCTCATGCTGACCTTGTACACGGGGACATGTCACTGGCCGTCGCGCAGGACTTTGAACGACACGTCCGTGATGCAAGTGACTCAGGCTGTGAGAGAAGAGCAGGGTGAATAACTACGAGCTACGAGATCAGTTGGGAGAGCGAGGGTGCAAGAGACGATTCGGGTCAGCATGTGGGGACTCAGTGGAATTGGACCTCTGTCACAACACACACAAGCGAGCCAAAATGCCACTATCTATAGAGGCAGAACTCGTCAGTGGACACTCACGAAGCCAAGAGAGGGCTGAACTCTTGGGCAGGTGGCGCCGTGAGTTTCCAAAAAGTTCTGTGTGAATGGTGTCTGACCCTATGCCAGTGTATGGATGATGAGCATGCCCGCCTACACAATAGTAGACTCAGAGATACTTGCACCTACCTATCTCCCGTCCCCACTTTTCATATGTTAGCCATTGATATATTAATTGAAGGGTACTAGCAGTTACCCATGCTACGCATGGGACAGCACATCGATTGAGACCAAGCATGAATCTCCTGGGCTACACTTAAGTGTGTGATGATGCCCTCATTAAAGGAGGGAGATGTTTCTGGCACGTTCTACATCAATGGACATATCGATCTTGACTCGGTGAGGCCTGAGGACTTGTGAGCGATGCTCCCAGAATGCTTTCACCAGCCAATCAGCCTGAGAGCTCTCAAAACACCTTTTTTCTAGTCAAAACGTTCGCCAGCCAATCAGGACGCGTGCGAAAAACCAACGCGGATTATAATAAAGAAGATATCACGCAGGTTTCCGATCAATGGCAGGACCGGGTGAGGATGGGACTGGGTGTCTTCGTTTGTTGCACAGAAGAGCATAAACGATGGAACACTAGGGCGGCTGAGTGGTTGCTAGCGGGCCGTATGCCCCGCTCGTTCCTCACTTTTTTTCAGTGACTGCCACTGCACCGAGCGCTCCTCGGCCTGGTCCATTAACGACACTCTTGTGGATTCCGTGACCTCTTCGCGCCAGTTCGGCGAGTGCTGCGAGCCCGTGGCCAGGTTCTCCCAGAGGGCGTCGAGCATGCCTTGTACCCGTTTCCGGTGCTCCACTGTGCCTGGTAAATTGTCATTTACGGCATGTCGCTTTCTGGACAAATTTAAACGTCGGTTTGGTGGCTTTGGGGGTGCTATATATGTGTTCATACAAGGATGCGTCGTGGACGAAAGCGACATGATCTGAGTGATATCCGGTCCATAACTGACACCGGGTGTTGGTGGGCACAAAGCGCGCAGGCAGCCAGGGCCGGAGGTTTGTGTGCGGTTGAAACAATATGCGCCGCGTCAGGTGTGGGGACATCAACATGGGGGGCAGCCGACCTGTATGGGGTTGGGGAGAAGAAAGAGCGGGGGGTGGTAGAATGCGGCGTACATAAGAGGCCGGATCATGTGGCATTGCCTTCTCTCACCTCCCCACATCCAACGGTAACGGACGACACTGCCACATCCACTCTAGACACACCCAATCACCCTTATTTTCCTTCTATACCCGACCATACATTCATCCCGGGCAGTGTCATCTGACAAATCCTCGCTCATTGCTCGGACGTTTCAACCCATCCGTTTCATCTTCCCCACCGCCACCCCCACGTTCTCTTCTCTCTTCTCCGCACTTTCAGGCTGTAGAATCCCTCACACCCTTCCTTCTCCGCATCTTCATCTTCTCATCCATAGACCATGGCTCCGCCCCTTACCCACCCCCCAGGCATGAACTTCGTTGGCGATCCACTGCATGAACAACGTCCCATCGATGCCGACGCATCCGTGTACTACGGCGGAACAGAGTATCACAGCCGTTCCAGAACATACAGCACTGTACGGATCTGCCTTCATGTCGTTTGGCGTTATTTTTGACTTCCATTCTAGTCAACGGGGCATGCTCCCAAACGTCCTGTATTCGAGGAAGATTGGCACCTCCCGCAACGTAGACTGTCCCACGATGAGAAGAGCCGCTCCGCCCCGCGCCGATTCCTCATCGATGTTGAGGAAACCATCCGTCTTGTCCTTGAACAGGAAGACACGGATGGTGATTTCCAAATCAATATTACCGACGCCGGTCCCAAGATTCTGTCGCTTGGTACAGCCACTAGCAATGGGTTCAAGACCTTCGACATACGAGTGCGTTCTGTTATCCCTCGTATCGTCTGTGGGCTCATGTCGTCTTTCTAAGGGCACTTACATGTTGTCCAACCTCCTTCAAGAACTTGCTTTAGCTCGCGATCACAATCGGAAAAGGATAGTCCTCGACGAGGCTCGTCTGACAGAGAACCCGGTCGATCGTTTGTCCCGCATGATCAAGAATTCTTTCTGGCACTCCCTCACCCGGCGCATCGACGGCGATGGCCTCGAGATCATCTGTGCGGATCCGAAGAACCGAACAGGTCGTATCCAACCGCGGATCTACGTTCCACATCGCGAGCCTGCCATGGTTGCTTACTATCGAAGGATCGCCTCCGAAAAACCACACCTTAACCTTGATGTCCAAGTCCTCCCTCCCAATCCTGGTGACCCCCACTTTGTCAAGAGCCTGAACAGCAAACCTGGCATTTTGGCCCTTGCTATGAACGAAGTTGATGATGGACGTGGCGGTAGGACACTCAAGGGGATTCCGTTTATTGTACCTGGCGCTCGTTTCAACGAGGTCCGTAAATTTAGATCCGTGGTTCATTAGCGCTGACTCCTGACGTTCCATCTAGTTGTACAACTGGGATTCCTACTTCATCTCCCTCGGACTTCTCGTTGATGGCCAAGTCCAGATGGCCAAAGGCCTTGTCGAGCACTTCATCTTTGAGATCAAGCATTACAACAAGATCCTCAACGGTAGTCGCTCCTACTACCTCGCACGTTCCCAGCCGCCTTTCCTCACCGACATGGCGCTTCAAATTTATAATCAGTTAGATCGGTCGGATCTTGAGGCTAACCGCCAGTGGCTTAAGCGCGCAATTCAGGCCGCTATCAAAGAGTATCACACAATTTGGATTGCCGAGCCCCGTATGGACCCCAAGACGGGCCTTTCGCGCTACCGCCCTGAAGGCATAGGCATCCCTCCCGAGACGGAGGCTACACATTTCACGCACATCCTTGAGCCATACGCGGCAAAGCATGGCCTCTCAATCAACGAATTTAGTGAACGGTACAACAATAGCACCATCCGTGAACCCGAACTTGACGAGTATTTCTTGCATGACCGCGCCGTACGCGAGTCGGGACACGATACGACCTATCGCCTTGAGAAGCGTTGCGCCAATCTCGGTACGATCGACCTGCAATCTCTTCTCTACAAATACGAGGTCGACATTGCGACCGCAATCCGTGAGGTGTTTGACGACGATCTTGAGCTCGAGGAAGAATTCGATCTTGCACCGTTCCCTCCGAGCGTCGAGGCGTACGCAAATCCGCACCGCGAAAGCTCCCGTGCGCGCTCGCAGACGAGTGCGGAGTGGTTCGCTCGCGCTGAGTTCCGCCGGGAGATAATCGACAAGTATTGCTGGAACGAGAGCAAGAGCCTGTACTTTGATTATGATACCGTGCAGGGGAAGCAAAGCCTCTACGAGAGTGCCACTGCATTCTGGCCGCTGTGGGCTGGATGCGCAAGCGAGGAGCAAGGGTGGAAGCTCATGTGCGTCCTCAGCTACCTCTATCGACGGAGATTGACTATGTATGCCACAGATCTGAATCACTTAAGAAGTTTGAGGTACTCGGAGGTTTAGTCTCAGGGACTGAAGAGTCTCGTGGGAAGATTTCCCTCGATCGTCCTAACCGACAGTGGGACTACCCATACGCATGGTGAATTCTTAATTTCATGACGTTGGACACCTCAGTAACCCCCTTTAAAGGCCACCACATCAGATCATAACTTGGGTAGGACTCGAGCGTTACGGTTATCTCGAAGATGCCCAACGCCTTGCTTATCGTTTCCTATACATGTCAGTCTTTCCCGCCTTCACAAATTCTCACCCGTCTAACTCGGGCGACAGGATGACGACTGCGTTCGTCGACTTCAACGGTGTGGTGCCCGAGAAGTTTGACGCAGTCAGGCTCTCGCACCTTGTCGACGCCGAGTACGGCAATCAGGGCATCGATTTCAAGATGGTGCCTCGCGAAGGATTCGGCTGGATGAATGGTACGCCCGATTCCCCCTCTACCCCGTCTGTGTTTGACCGTCCCGACCGCACGCACTTTTATAGCTGCCTACCAAGTCGGCCTCTCGTTCCTTACGAACCACATGCGCCGCGCTGTCGCTGCGTGTACCTCGCCAGAGGTCTTCTTTGGACGCATGATGATGGGCGAGCATACCGCCGCGCCACCCTCGAGCCTTGCCAATGATCCTCTTGGCCTAGCGATGGAGAGCCTCACCCTCTCACCCAGTATATCGGGCATGGGATCTGCCACCCCGCCTCCCTCTTACTCGCTGCCGTAGGAGCCTCACGCGGTGCCAGTCACGAATGAATGGCCAAAATCTCTATCAGTGGTAGATCGATTCCAACTTTATCTATCTTACAGTTGCGCACACTGTCGCTTCGAGTGGGGACAAAAGGCGGCAGTAATCGATCAGTCGGCAGATGTCTCGCAGACTAGTCAGTACCTTCCACACATCACATAATAATTGCCTCTTTTTTCGCCTTTCTTATCCTCCCAAGTCGTGGGAGTGCGAATCATCGACAGTGGACTACGAGCGTGGTGACGCTTTGGTTGCATTTACCGTTTTGCTTTGATCGCATTTTCTAACACTTTTACAACGAATTCATGAGCTTTTGGGAATTTTGTTGAAATGCTCTGGCTAGTAGTTCCTTTTTTTCGTCGCAAATCCGCTGTCGTCGTAGTCGTCATAATTATTCGTGCAAGTTGTAATATATTCGTATGCTCGCTATTACTTTCGTCTCGCTGCTCACCGCAAGACTTCGTTCGCGACGCCATCCTGGACTGCTGACCGTCGTTGGAGGAGCAGGACATGACATTAGGTGTTTAAGTATCGATAGCCCCACGTAACGAGGGCGACGAGGTATTAGCAGGTAGCAAATGTCAGAGACCGTGCGGACACGCGCAGAGAAGATCAGGCTGTGATTGAGAGAGGGCACTTCGGTACACACCGCCTCGCAAGTTCGTGTCGATGGGGAAGACCGGTCATGGAATGCTCGCACAGGCCAACTCGAAAGCGCCGGGCACTGCACACTTGTCATGACGCAGCACAGCTCGACGGAAGCGAGAATAGAGAAGAAAAAGAATAAGACAGTACGTGCGGGTGGCGGGATGAATTGAAGATCACAAGTGCAGTGATACTGTACAGCCTGAGGATGTGCGGGCCGCAGTATTGATTGTACGTCTCGGTAGTCAGCCACCGTGTCACTGGCAGCATCGTGAATTGAATTGAAGATGCCGTGGACGCCTGCATTTCCATGCACCTTCAGTTCCCCTGGCCCCCAAATTTCGGGACTCGGACTGTGGAGAAGCTAGATTTGTCAAGAAAAAACTCAGGGACTGGACTAGAGAGACGTCTGCGCTGAGAGCGACGCACGCCGGGCGATGATGATGATGATGATGATGATGATAAAAGCGACTCCTAGTCACTGAGTTGGAGACGGTGCGCGAGATACGTGATGAAATAGACCTCATCGCCAGATCGTGATCGTGAGTTGGGGCACGGGCCCGGGCGTGCCGCCGCGGACAAGGTCGAAAGTGGAAATTGAGAGTAAGAAGCCGCTATTGCGAGTTGTTAGCGTTCAGAGTCAGGCCTGTACAGTAGCCTACATCGCATCTGCATATCACTGATGACAATGCGCGGTGCGGCCCCCGACGAGGCCCGGGGGGAGGAGAGGGGGGACAGAACTTGAAGATGAGAGAACTTGAGCGTGAGAGCCCGGCCGGACTACAGGACTGCACATAGCCTAGGATCACCTTGACAAACTTGAACAGACAGATAGACAGAGGCATTTGGTCCCAAGGATGTCGTGAACTACGGCTTCAAGTTCTCTCCCCTCCCAACACTCTTTTGTGAGGTCTATAATTTGGGTTGCTGCTGCGGCGCGGAGATATGCACACACGCCGGGGGACCTCTCGGGCCAGACATTTGTGACAAAGCACGGCTCCGAATTGATGTGGCGTCTCGTGAGTTACGGGAGCACTTAACTTAGTTTTTCTCGACTCGACTCTGAATTACTGTGCTTGGCGGTGAGTGCCGCAGCGAACCTGGAGCATCTGTGGCCCGTGCGGAAATGGAAAAGCCGCAGGCGTCATGTGATCATACGGAACTTCCATTCATGCTGCACTGACAGCTGGAATGTTTTCTGCTTATCTCTGCGACATGTCCTCGAACGAATCTCCAACGGTGAAGTATCTGGACCTTAGTTCTCAGCAATTGAATCTATGCACAACTTCTTATGATATGTTTTCTGGCCGTTAAATTCTGCTTGCAATCAGACAGACGGCAATATCCCGAGGTGATAGGCATCACTGGCAGCCAACGTGCGGGTGGACAAGTGATCAATGACTGCATTCTTGAAGGGCTCTAGCTCCATGCCACTGTCACGTCATACTCTGCCTCATGCTTGCCGTGCGCTGCCGGGATGCTCAATACAATTGCGAGATCTAGTAGGGTCTTCTCAATGTGATCTAATAGCAATTCTCCGCGGCTAGCCACTATTAGGAATCTGCATAATCTGAGCCCAGCGCCCAGCCTCACGAGGTGGGCATTTAAGTGATCGCTGGGTTGTCCCAAAGTTCTCCCCGGCACCTGTCATTTTTCACTCCCAAATTTCTTTTGTGCGTCCTTTCTCCCTCATCGAGAGGTGTCCCCAGTCCAGCTTCAGCTAACAAGGTTCACAGACTCTTGATGGCAGATCCTGTTCGTGATCTCAACAACTTCCTTCAGGGACAACCCGGCGGCACCTTGACTAGGGATTTCAAGTGGGCCTCTGTGAAAGAAGGGCAAAAGCACAATACAACATACCATGTTACTGCTGTCTGTAAGCAAAGCCCTGTGACATACCGTCATTATTCTTTTACAGTTTGCAATACAGTCCGGGGTGTGTCTGTGGGAGTTGGTCATGGTTCTTCGAGAGGAGCAGCGAAACGAAATGCGTCTATGCAAGCACTGGAATACCTGAAGTCGCATGGTAAAGCATTTAAGCACACCATGATAAGGATCTGAATCTAACTGCAAAGTACCCCAGCTCCATCAGGATCACGATAGTTCGATTCAAACTAGGATCGTTTTAGTGGTGGGAATTGGTTAAGTATGGACGATATGGGTTTGGTCGATGCCTGATCCGTTGAATCCGATCATAATGTATCGATTGGCAGTTGAATGTGATGGTATTATTTGATCCCTGGATAGGACGTGGAATTATTCATTTGACACATATATTCTACATAGTGTACAGCAATTGGTCTGCTAACGAATGCCAAAGATGAGGGCGCGTCACTGCACAGAATTGCATAGTATGGCATTAACTTCAACTCCAAGTTCGAAAGTAAATCCTCGTCGGGACGAGAGGCATTCTTGATGGAATGATTCGTAGACTAGACACGGGAAGTAGGGATTCCATGCGGTATCTTCTCCATGCGGTATTGCCTTAAAAAGATGCTAAAATGGAAGCAAATTACTCAGTCAGTGGGACATACTTTTTTCAACCGCCAGACGACTTGCCAGTGGCCTGGACAAGGTCCCAACCTAGCTAGTTGAGGAAGAGAATCTCCCCAGTGCTTTTGACCCGCCATCGTCGGCAGGCACTGCTCAGAACCGTTGCGGTGATATACTCCGAAGAAAGAAAAAGACGTCATATTTTCGCACGTGTCTGAGCGCCGCATCCCGTGATATATGACAAAAGACTAAGGATGAAGGACGCAGACAAGGCAGATTTTTGGGCTAAAAGATGGGTAGGCCAGCCCACTCACTAATTTGAAACGAGGATAGAGGAGGTGACAACATGTCACACAAAGTACTGAACGCTGAGCGTTCGAAGGGGGCCCGAGGAGTACAAGAGCTTTTCTTAACTTGAAAGGGGATCGTGGCGCCAGATAGTCATCAGCAAGATGACATGCTGCTAGAAGATGCTAGAATTGCTGTGCTAGCACTCCCAGAAACCATAGCACTCTAGTCAGTGATGTAGAGCTAACAGGACTGGACGGGGTCTAGAACGCAAAACCAGAGCCAACACTTCTACTTTTTGACTTAGAGCCAGATTTCCAACTTAGAACACCTAGAACTACTGGCCCCAGCGTGATTTCGATAGCACCACATCTGACTACTGGTGCTAGGTCTTCCTGATAGAACCAGTATCCGAATACTAGACGCTTTCTCGCTGTTCACCCTAGGCCAGGTTGTTGGCCCCAGATTCACATATTAGACTAGCACTCTAACAACCCCGAAACTGCCAGTGGCGACCACACGATTGAAACAATTCAACAAATTATATTTTTCCTAACTAAAGAATGTGGAATTTGGGAGCCCGAAGATGGCGTGGGAGCGGATACCCCGGCGGCGCTGGAAACGCTGACAGCGTGAGGGAGGGGACGACATAGGCAATCGATGAGTCCCAGCGAGAAATTGGGCAAATGAGATAAAAGGATATCAAGCAAAATTAAAGATTTGTTTTCCCTTGTAATCACTATAGATTCGGTGCTGTTCTTAGTTGAAAAGGCAAATCGTATCAATTGTTACGAAATCAAATCAAAGGTTTGACATTTTTTGATCTCATTCGGTTTTTTAAACGATTTGATCTCATTCGATTTTGTTAACGATTTACAGCTGTTTGCAAAATGGTTGGCCAAACGCGGATTTGGTAACCAACACGTGAACTTTGTGTAGATACCGTCGCTTCACATCACCAGTCTTCCACTGCGTATATCCTCTCACCAACCATCTCTATCATCCTAATCTTTGCTGTGTTTACATCAAAAGTCTTATAATAATAATTTTACGCCAATTGCCACCCCATTTTGCTCCATCCTCGACGGTTTCTTGCTCTCACCCCAGCTACCTGGAGCACGCCGAAAGGTGTCAAGATCCCAACAGCGCTGCGTATAGCAGTCATTAGGATGTCCGAAGTGATGTTGCCTTTGGAGATTTGTGGGTTCACGATGGTCAGCGAGCGTCAGCAGCGTCGCATTATGGCAGAATGGAGGTGGACAGGTGATTTCCAGACGGGTACAAGCTATAGTAAGTTTCCTGTTTCCTGTACCACCTTATCTACTACTGTATAGCCCCTCGCACACACCCTCGATTCATCAGCCGTGCCTCTTACTCCTTTCGTCCCACTCTCATCGTCCCACCTTCTTGCCCTTCAACCTCTTCCTCGCCCTCAAAACTGATCGCGCGCCGAAGACCCGCTCATCGCCTGAAACCCCATCGGACCCCTGCCTGACCAACGACAAGACGCTGTCTTGCTCAAGCTCGCTGTCCCAAAATTCGATCTCCTAGACTGTTCTGCTGGTATCTCCATTCTAGTTTACCCTTTTCGTATGCCCGCCCTTTTCCCTTTTTGTTTTAGTTCCCTTTATTCTACAGTACAATGCACCGCCCGACATCACCAAAGCCAATGACAAACGGCAACCTCGCAGCGTGCCCACATCGGCCAACGTTCTCGCCCTATTGCCGACCGTTCTCGCCCCATCGCCGTCCGTACTCATCTGCTAGAGCTGCCAAACCTCATCATTCCACCTTCAGAACCACAAAAATCTCCTCTTGCTCGCATTTGTTACCCGCTTGTCACAGTGGAACAATACGATACGTTTTAGATTAGTCCAGACTTTGTGTTAGATGCATATAAAAACCCTCTAAAAGAGCTTCTGTAGAGCAAGTGATCTTCTTGGAATACCATCTCCCTCTTCCTCCTCTCTTCTGCGTGACTTCAAGACCCTTGCCTGCCCCCACTCTCTCTCCTCTTGCTCTCCAACCTTGAACGCCGTACCGCGCTGCTGCGCCGACTCGCGTTTGAGCTCAAGCTCGCTTCTCGCCTCCTGCTGTCCAACTTTGAACGCTTTACCAAGTCGCTGTGCCGACTTGTCTCTTGTCTCGTTATCAATTGCACATAGTCACGCACACATGGTGTCCAACCCGTCATACCCGCGGGTAGGTAATAGTATGGGTTTTGTACGGGTACTGAGACGGCCACCTGTATCTGTACGCACGGGCACCCGTACCTGCAACCCATGCGGGTTGGCCTACTCATTGACATTCACTACCTGTTACTGTGTCTTTGGCTTTATTTTTTCGAGTCTTTTTGGCCACTTTCTTGGCCATTGTATGTGTGACGAAGTGAGAAATCAGTCAAAAACAGTCAAGTTGGAGTTGGCTCGCTACAACATTTCCTGCTGACCAAATGGCATGGATTTTGAATGAATTTACAACTAAAACATTCTAACTAACACCACAGCTTGAATGAAGTCAATCCATGCATGGGATCCTGCTCAACAGCAACTGGAAGATTGATGGGCGATGAGTGGCTCATTTTGCGCAATGTTGTGGCAATGTGGCTGAAATCCGCGTCTGGCCAACCTTTTTGCAAACAGCAATAATCTCATTCGGTTTTTTTAATGATTTGATATGATTCCATCATTTCACATGGGACCAAATCCCGACTAATTACAACAAACTGGATCATATCTAATCGAAACTAATCACAACAAACCCTTTTTTACCTGTGGCGACTCCAAGTCGTTGTCGCATCCAACGTCTTGTAATGTGTTTTCCAGTGGCTATCTTGAGAATGGCGAGCGTTCAATTGTTTTCTGAAAAGAGAGACATTTTGTTTGTTTGTAAAGAGACATTGTCGTCATTGGCAGAACAGACAATTCTTCCAGTTGAAGGCGGTGGCATGTGCCGTGAGGCAGAGCATGGCATATCAGTCAACAGGGTAGAATATGTACGACATAGTGATCGCTCACCGGGCTTGGATAACTTCAGTTCGTCTCAACAGGTGCTCTACGAGGGGGATGAGGTCTCCTTGCATACTGAAATATTGTGTTATTGGGTGCCACAAGCATTTAGTCGTGGTACTTACCTCTGCGCGCTCTGCTTTCTCTCGTTGCTTATATGGCTGGGAGCAGCTCTGAGAATTCTATGCACTTGAGTGAGTGAATTGACATACCTCTAACACTTTGGGGTCGAGGAAGTCAAATTCGTGGTTGAACTCCCTGACAGTGCCCTCAGGGTGCAGCTTGCACCAATCTTCTGCATAAAAATTCCTGCATCGAGTTCTGTGATAGTGTATAGCTGCATGTGGGTGACGAACTCACCTTGCAGTGCATCCATATCCCAGAGTCATCCTCTCTTTGCAGTGATACCTCTTTTGCCATAACTCCTGTAAGTTCTGGGGTGCTCAGCAACATCAACACTGCAGTGATGTCACGGAGGCATGTTCACTTACATGCCTCGTGGTATTGCTGGTCAGAGCACCAGGCTCCGCGTTCTGAGCTGCATCTCCAGGAGCAAGCATTGCTACCACAGGTCCAGGTTTGAGCGTGGTATCATCGGATGGAGTAGCTTGAGAGGCTGCGATTTGGGGAATTATGGTAGCAGGTGTGCCACCTGTGGTCTGCACCGCGATCTGTGTTGGGTCAGTAGGGGGTCCCAAGGGTACTGCAGTGGCAGGTGAGCCACTGCCAAGAGGCGCCGCGACCTGTCCTGAGGTGCTAGAGAGATCTGTGTGTGCCGTGTTGGGAGTCCCACCATTTGTGAGTGTGGTAGCAATAGCCTGAGGTGCAGCGTCCTGTGCCAGTAGGATATTGTCCTGATGGGCGACGTGCGACGATGGGATCAAATCCGGAACAATGTCCAGAACAGGAAATTGGGCAGTGATTGGTCGATCAAAGACGCCTGCACTTAAAATAGAACAATATCAGCCAAGTCAAGCAATCTAGGTGAATTACTTGTTACAGTGGATCTATGAGCGGCCTTGCTTTGGGTTTCGACCTGATCTGGCTTATCGCAACCTGGCTATCTGTCTGTATGTCAGAGCGAGAGGACTTGGACCCAATTTCGAGTCCAGCGCTAGTGTTACGCCCTGCGGTGCGTAAAGGCCAGATGTTGGCGGTTCGGTGTTCGGGTGCTTAAGCACGCTCTACGTTCGGGGGCTGGTCTCCCTACTCAGCGGTTCTGGCTTGGATAGCGGTCCAAGACTTGGTTCGAGAGCCTGACGCACACTGGTGCTGCTCTTATCTGACAATGCAAGTAAATGCGGTGTGTCCACAGTCTAGTTCAACTACTAGCGGGTGCGCCGTCTAGTATCCCACACAGCCGGGGGTCGGTGTCACGGTCAGTCGTTCGTCGTACCTGCGCAGAGGTAATAGGTCTTCAAGTAGTCTGAAGGGATCGGGTTCACGCTAAGTCACAACGCGGACTTAGGTACAGGGAGAAGAGGGTTCAACTGGGTATTATCCCTGAAGACTACTGCTTTGTTGATACAGGTTCAACTAAGTCAGGCTTAAGGCCTAACTGTCTATCGTAGAGGTCTTTTATAGTAACAAGGCATGGTCCATGCGCGAAGTAAGGGAATTACAAGACGAGTCTGGGAACGCTGAGAACGAGTCTGGGAAATGAAACGAGGTGTCAAGTACATCAATCGTAAGTTTTAAGCAAGGGGGTGATAGCTATGAAACGAGGTACTTGAGTATCAATCGTGCTGTGCAATATATGAGTCAATTGGTATGAGTCACGAGTCTAGTCTGTCACGGGGTCATCGGTCATGTGAGAGCGAAGGAAAATAAAGGTGGGGTCCATTCCAGCGGATTGTAACATCACGCCCTCCCTAAGGGCAACTCATTCCCACATGAGTTCGTCAGGGTCGCTCTCGTAATCCTGTAGCGACGAGCAGGTGAGTGGGGACGCGTCTTCGTCCCATCGTTTAAGGAACTTGGAGGGCCATGCACGGGCCAGGCGAGTAAGGCGGGCAGCAGCGGGGGCGGCACACTGAAGGCTGTGATATTGGTGCCAGACTGGCACATTGCATTGCTTCTCTTTGCAGCGGACATGCGGGGTGATGCAGGTGAGGGATTCGTGCTGCGTGCTGGCGCAGAAGTAGCAATGCCCATAATCGGAGCATTCGATGGGAGAGTGGTCCGGGGACGTTTGGAAACACTCATAGCAGAAGATGGGTTTTTCGAGACGCGGGTGTCTGTATGGGGAGTATCGTTTGTCGGGGGGCGTCTGGGCTGGGCGGCGTCGAATGCGGTAGGCAGGTCCTTGGCCCGCACGAATAGAGAGGGGGTAGGCCTTATACGGCTCTTCGTGCGAGGGGGGTTCTGCGAACATCTGTTCGATCAGTCGTGTAGCGGCCTTGGCGTGAATGAGGGAGCGGGTGGTGTTCATCAACGCATTGTCATTGCGTTGTTGTTGCTCGGTTAGGTCTTTTATGCGGGCGGCTAATGTACCCTGACGGTTCTTCTGTGCGCGGTAGCGGACGACTTCCGCAATGAGTCCAGGGTCCGCCATGTGGTGGACGTAGCGGTCGACGATCTCCGCCATTGTGGACTCCGGGTTAAAGGCAGCCAGGTGGTCGTCTCGGATTTCTTTATTGTCGGTGAGGTTAGGGCGGGTGTCAGCGCATCGCGCTTGCAACGGTTGTCGGTAGGTTGGGTGTCCTTTGCCGAAGGTCCCTTCTAAGGTGGTGTCCTCTCCGTCGAAGACGTACCGGATGTATCCTGCTCTGACATCGCCTAACTCCCCTGGCGCCGGGATCCACATGATGTAGTGTTCCGGGTTCACCACCTCGTATCGCATCCACCCGATGCCTGGGTAGTCTGGGTCGTTTTCTTTCTCGGAGTTGCCCAACTCCGTGTCCACCCCTTCGGCCTCCTCGCGTGCTGCTACTTGGGTGTCTCACCCCTTACCTTTATTTTCAGAGGCGGCTGCTGGTGTCTGACCTTCGTCCTCATTGTCAGTCGAGACGTTTTCTGCCTGTTCCACAGGAATGGGCGAATTCGGGACGGTATCCCCTTGAGGCAAGGGAGCGGGCGTGGCTTCGTCTAGCGCTGCGCGAGCTACATGGACATACTGTTCGAGGAGGTTGTCATACTTCCTGGCTACTTCATATGATGACATTATGTCTAGGATGGTGGTTGGTGGGGTTGGTAAAGCTGCGAGTTTGCCGGCGATGAATGCTGCTTTGCTGTGTCCGGCTCTCCGGAAGTCTGCTGGAAACTCCCCATGCTGAGTGTGGTACTTGCTGAGTCTCTGGCTGTCCTCCCAGAGCTTCTGCAGTCTTTCCGGCTCGTTTCTATGGCTAGCTGAACACCAAGAGAGAGGGTGACGATCAAGATGGTCAGCGCCAGGACGTAGAGAAGGACTTGAAGGTCCCTGTTGCAGGGGCACAGGGAGCGGTTCCGGCGAGGGGGTCGGCGGCGCTCCACTGGTTGCGGCAATTGAAACCTGAGTTGTGGCGGAAGCGACTGTCCCTCCGACCGGAATGAGCGCCAAGTGTCCGCTGTGTTGGGTTTGAAAGACGATGGTGGCGGCGGGAAGGAGGTCGACTGGCGTGGTGGGGCGCGGCGAGGGTAGGCTGGTGGCGGTTGTTTGGGTGGCATCTTGTTCTTGGGACATAGATCGATAATGATTTTTGAGTGGTAGTTCGTTGGGGTAGAAGAGGGTAGTAGAGCGGATAGTTGCCACTTGTCCTTTCCTCGGGGTTCTTATACTCCTTCGAGGCGGGCGCTCCATTTGTCGTGTTTCGTATGCATCAATGAGTTCTGATGCGTTCATGTCGGATCTGTCAATCCATTGATCGTGTGCGGGGGCGTATCCTTTCCATCTTACGAGATACTGCAATTTTCTTCCTCGGCTGTGATGTCGCTTTCCGAGGATCTGTTCTACTTCCCATTCTTCTTCGCCTTCTATTTCGTCCGGTGGTGGTTCAATAAAATTGCGTCCGTGCTCTTCGGTCTCCGTGAAGGGCATGAGGAGCGATGCGTGAAACACATCATGAATCTGCCATGTTTCAGGGAGGCAGAGTTTGTACGCCACCGGGGATATCTTGGCGACTACCTCGAAAGGTCCGTATCGCCTTGGGGAGAGTTTGGGGGAGTCATAAGGTCTTTTGATGTTTGTTCCTTCCAGCCAGACCTTTTTTTCTTCTTCGTATCCTTTGAACTTGGTTGCTTTGATCAGCCCTTCTTGCGCTTTACTCATGGCCTCTTGGGCCTGCTTGCGGGCTGAGTGAACATGGTCAATTCATTTGTCGAGTGTCGGTATGTTTGTTTCTCTAATTGGTTGGTGTGCGGTCGGGGTGTATCCTAATATCAAGTCGTAGGGGGTTTTCTTTGTCGTTGCGTGCGGCCAAGAGTTCTTTGTGTACTGCGCGATCGGTAACCATCTTGCCCACTTGCCTTGGTTGTTTCCGCAGAAGGCTCGTAGGTATTGTTCCAGGCTTTGATTGGTGCGTTCGCTTTGCCCGTCCGTCTGTGGGTGATATGCTGACGAAATGTTTTGTTTGATCCCGAGTGTTTTGCATAGTTCCGTGGTGAAGTTGGCAGCGAATCTGGGGTCTCTGTCGGAGATGATTTTGCGGGGGATGCCGTAATGCGGGAACACCTGTTTTGCGTATAGTTCTGCCACTCCGGGGGCGTCGATGGACTCGTTACAGGGTAGGAATATGGCTGCTTTAGAACAGTCGTGGTCTGTAATCGTTAGTATCGAGTCGTATCCATCAGAGATCGGCAGTTTGACAATGAAATCGACTGCGATTGTTTGGAACGGGAGGGCGTTTAATTCGGTGGTGATTGGGGAGAGGGCCGGTTTACTTGGATGGGTGTTTACCTTAGTCATTTGACACGTTGCGCATCCTTTGACGTAATTCGTGACAAATTCTTTCATGCCTGGCCACCAGTAATATTTGGCCGTCATGAGCAGTGTCTTGGTGATTCCAGGGTGCCCTGCTGTAGAAGTGTCGTGGAAAAGGGAAATTACCCCCCTCTTAACGTCGTTGTTTCCCACAACAATGAGTGCGCCGTTTTTGGTCCATAGTTGTCCATTCTTTGTGAGTGAATGGCTGAGTCGCCACCATTTGATGGTGGCTTGTTGCGTCTCCTGGTCCTGTATGATCTTGTCATCTAGATACTTGGCGGATAATTCTGATCCGTCAAGTAGTGTCGTGGCTCTTGCTTTGAGAATGGGGATGCCGTGGTCCACCAATTCCATTTCGTTTGACTCGTAGCTGGAGTCGTTGTCTTTGATGGTGTCTTTTTGTCTGGTTGTGTCGTAATTTCGTGTCAGTGCGTCTGGGGGTACAAACAGATGTTCTGGTAACGCGATGAGCAGTGGGTAGTTGTCAGTGTCTGGTGTGAGGTCGGGTCGTCTTGATAGAGCGTCAGCGCGATTGGTGGCTCCGGGCTTATATACTAGTTGGATGTTGAAGTCCGCGAGTTCGGTGATGTATCCATTGACTCACGGGCCCAACTTGTGTGGTTCTCGGTAGTACTGCAGGTTGGCGTGGTCAGTGATAACTAATACCGATGTTACTGTATTCCTTAGTAGGTGCCGCCAGGTTCATAGGCCTCTTATGACCGCGAGTAGTTCTCAGTCATAAATTGGGTAGTTCTGCTCCGTTTTTGTGAACGTCTGGGAGTGGAACCCAATGGGTCTGAGCAAGGGGTCTCCTCGTTTGTTTGTCTGTTCTTTGTCGGCCTGGTACAAGATAGCTCCGGTTGCGAATTGGGATGCGTCTACGTATAGGATGAATTGCTGGTCTGGGTCTTGACGAAATGGACTGGTTACACGCATTGTACCACGTACGGTAGTTAGTATGTCTCCTTATGAGACAATGGACTTTGGCACAGCGTCCATATATGGTAATCCTAGTTTGAGCGATATTGTGGATGCCTTTACTCACCCCTTATTCCATATTGGACACATAGCCATCTAACATGTATATAAAGCACCTATGTAGAAGTGCAATACGCATCTCTCTACACCTCACTCATACTGCCTAAGTGTCTATCACACCAAGGTGAGTGCTTAAGCCTGTATGCTGCGCTAGTTGCTGCGCAACAGGTCTGGTGGTATTAGGACTGGTTCGGATGTTACCAGCCCAATCAGCTTCCTTACTGCCGTTTCACAGGCGGTGTCCCACGCGAGTTCTTTACCTTTTTGTAGTAGATCCATGAGCGGCTTGGCGATCCGGGCGAAGTTGGGAATCCATGGCCTGTGATATCCAAGGAGTCTGAGGGTGCTTCTTACTTCTTTGACGGTTTTGAGGGTGGTCGGCCATTCCTTGATGCCGGCGATCTTTGCGGGGTCGATCATTAGTTCTCCGCCTTCTACCCTGATTCCTAGATAGTCGATGGCCGTTTGGAAGAACTTGCATTTCGCCAGTTTCAGGAATAAGTTGTGTTGTTCCAATATTTCGAAGAAATCGTGACAGATTTTGACATGGAGTTCCCGTTCTCCGGTTCCGGTCATGACGATACAGTCGTCCATGTAATGCCGGAACTTCCCAGGGTATTTTGCATAGAGGGGTTGTAATATGTCGTTCCCCATGCAGGTGAACGTGCCAGGTGCATTGCATAATCTGAAGGGCATTACCACCCATTCGAACAGTCCTTTGTTGGTCTTGAATCCGGTTTTGTACTCGTCTCCGTCGGCGATCCGGATGTTGTTGTATCTGGCTCTGATGTCAAACTTACTGAACAGTGTCTTGCCTCTCAGTTCTTCCAGGATTGACTGTATATGGGGAAGTGGTGTGACATCCATAACGGTGTACTCATTTAGCTTTCAGTAGTCGTGTACGATTCGGAGCGTTCCGTCCTTCTTTTTGACTGTGAAGGTCGGGGAGCCGTAGGGAGATGCCGATGCCGTGATGTAGCCTTTGTCTAAGTTGTCCGTGATGTATTCGTCGAGTACCTTCTGTTCGTCCTTTGACAGCGGGTAGACCTTGCTGTTGATTACATCGGGTGCGTCCGGTTTCAGTTTGATTTTGTGATCCCATTTGCAGCGTGGTGGTAGTTGACGGGCTTCCTGTTCCGAGAATACTTTCCAATGTTGCTTGAAAACTGCGGGGACTGTTTGTTCAGTATTGACCTTCCCAGCGTCATAAGCCTTTCCTGCCATTTGCTGGGCGATGGTTGCCTTGTTGACTTCGATTGGTTCTGATTTGATCGTTCTGATGGCAACGTACAATTTGTCGCTTTCTTCGAGTTGGCCGGCCGCCACTCTCGTTGCTTTGGCCAAATGTTCCCTTCTGGTTAGGTTACCTTTGAGTAAGGTTTCCATTCGCGTTTCTGGACCTTTTACAATCCCCGTCGTCCAGTCGATTTCGGGGTTGAATGTTCGTAACCAGGGGTATCCGAAGATGAATTGGTCTTTCCCTAGGTTAGTGACAAAGAATCTTTCTTGTCTGGTTTGCTGTCCTCTGGTTACCAGCAGGTCGCAGTAATGCGTGATGTCCCCTGCCTGGTTCGATGTCCCGTCTATGTTAATGATGGGACGTACTTGTTCTAATTTCTTGGTTCCGAGGCGTAACCTGGCCACGGTTTTGTAATCCATGAAGTTTTCTGTTGCGCCACTGTCGACGAGCGCTGTCTCTTCTGCCTTTCCTCGATACGTGTATAGTGTAAACGGCAATTTGATTGAGTTTTGCTTGTTTATGTACATTGTCCGTATCTTTAGAGCCCTAACTACGGCAGCTAGTTTTGGGCCTGGTAAAAATCCTGCAGCGCACTGATTGCGCGGATTTTTACCGCTTCGGGTTCGTTTGGTAACATTTTGAGGACGCCCTCCAGTCCTCTGATCTGTTTCAGGGCTTCGTCGTTACTGATGGTCGCTTTTGGCTCGGCGACTTCTGCGGTGCGGGCGCGACTCGGCTGCCCTTGGTATGATCTTTTTGGTTTCTGGGGGCAATCGCGACTGATGTGCCCCTGCGCTTTGCAAATGAAGCATGCGCCTTTCTGGTAGAGGTCTTGCCTTTCTGGGCTCCATTGCCCAGGTCCGGACCTTCTACCGGTGTTTCCTGCGTCCACATCCATCGGGACGACTTGACTGGTTGTCTGCGGGGCCCTTCCTTGGTTAGTTTTCGGCCCGTATGCTGGTCGCTGTGTTGGCTGGTAATTTCATAGCCCTAGATATTGGGCTAGTTGCTGCGCGGGGAATGGTTTCTTCGCGGTGACATTCCTGAGTTCTTTGTACACCGTCTGTCGTTCTCTGGCTTTCTTCTTCCATGCATTCATGGTGGTTGGAGCTGGTACGTTGTGCATGATGATCTCCTAGAGGAGTTTCAGTGGGAGTCCTTCCCTGAACTTGACGATCGTGCCGAGGTCGTCCTCTCTGTAGCCGGACTCTTCACGGAGTCGGTCAAAAGTGGTGATGTAGGAGTCGATGTCTCCTCCGATCATTTTCAGTTCTTGGAATTTCTGTAGGGCGGTCATGTTCGAATGAGTCCCATAGCATGTCGCTACTCTGGGGTACTCCATGGACCTTGACTTGGTCCCTGAGCCAGCGCCTCTTGGCGTTAGCCCATGCGTCTACATTAGGTCCGACAATGTAGGACAGGCACAAGGCCATCTTTAGGTATGGGACCTGGAAGGTTCTGCTTTCTCCATTAAGGAGTTCATATCCCAGGAATTTGTCCAGGAATAGGTCGGATTTGGCTCTATTGCCGTTGAAGATTGGGGGTGGGAGGCCAATAAGTCCTCCTTTGCTTTGCCCATTACTTTGGGCTGACTGTGCTGGTGCGACCATTGTGGCCACGATCGTGTCCATCGGCACCGGTCCCGCTGAAGGGGCTGCCGATATTTGTGCCGGTTCTGGTGCAGTGATATCATGCTGCCCTGTTACGCTCCTGCGGGCGCAAGGGCCAGACGTTGGCAGTTTGAGGTCCGGGTGTGCGTTAAGCAGCACTAGAAGGTCTTTTGTTCGAATGGGGGCTGGTCTCCCTACTCAGCGAGCACTTGCGAAGCAAGGCTAAATTGACAGGCAGGTAAATGCGGTCTGTGCAAGGGTCTAAGTTGACGATGAAGTGATCCCCCTCCTTGGAAGGTCCTTGCCAGTAGTTCTTGAGTCGAAGTCGGTCCAGTGGCCTTCCCACTTTGTATGCCAATGACCAGAAAGTCGCAAGATTGATTCTAAGTCAGGCTTAAGGCCCAACCATGAGCGATACGGGTTTATATACATGTTGCAGTCCGTCTAGGACGCTTGGTGAGTCAGGTAAGTAACAATAGCGACGAATGGCCTTAAGGGCTCTTGGGTCGAGTCAGAGTAGCAAGCGAAAGGACAATAATGAGTACTAGGGATCAAGATGGTAACGATGAAGTGAGTCACAATAGCTAAGCGAAGGTAAAGTGATGGTAGCTAGTGGAGAAGTTTTATGGAAGGGTAAGTAGGGAGTCCGAGGGGATAAGGAAGTAGTAAGCGAGACAGAAGGGAAGAAGGGAGAAAAAGTATGTGGTGGTAAGTCCGAGGGGGCAGATCGTAACAGTGTTTCGTTCGGAGAGGAGACAAGCTTGCGAAGATTATTGTGATATTGTTTGCAAGACGCATGGGGGAGATCTTTGATTTTGATATCCCCATGCATACAGCTGTCTACATTGTATACCACCAGCTTCAACAGCGCAGGAAAGCATTGCTTTCCTTGTGGCTCACGTCGCCCAGGAAGGCCACAGTAGAAACGACACCCATGCTTTCCATGGTACCCGACGAACCCGGTGATATGCATCATACCAGGCCCGTCTGCTGCAAGCAATGTCAGGAAAACTCTAGATTGTATTTCATGCTGGAAAGCACCATCCCAAAGCCTGAGACCCTCTTTTTGTATAGCAGCGAGATGAGCAAGACCGGGAAATAGGAAGGAATCTAAGTTTCTTGGATTGTTTGGCCCAGGAATAAAGCCGCCAATGAACACATGCCTCTTCTTGTAACGTCTCTCAGGAGCGAGATTGAACAGAACCCATATGTAGATCCAGCACGCGGAAGCCTTTTTTGCATATAATTGAGCCCTGTCTATTGAGAACATGAGAACTATGTCGTTCTCTGTGACGCAGCCATCGTGGAATGCTTCTATCAGATCGGACCTGTGAAGGACATCAGAGTATTCGTCCAGGTAGCCCTTTTCCTCAATTTCTGAGGCTACGCATGTCCTTTCCTCGTGTAGATAATGAGTGTGCGTAGTGCTCCCAGGCTCTTGATACAATGCCTGTAACTGTGGACCTATAGGGATTGTGTGAAATTCTTGTCGAGGGAACTTTTTCTTCCCAGCAGTTGATTGCAGTTGGAATTGGTCATAGTGAGGCTCGCTGCAGACGGGACAGTTGTCGAGATCAAGAAAAGGGCCAGTAAACGCGACACAGGAGTTGATGCACATGTGATGCACCACAGATTCTATTCCTGTCAGCTCTGCAACTATTTGGCCAGTTCTGTAGTAGGAAGGTATCTTGGCGTCGGGACAATGTTCTACTAGAATGTCGTGGTTTTTCTTGTATGTCTCCTCTGACGGGTTACCCAGATAGAGCTTTATAGCAGTGCGTAAACTGTTGTCGAGAGGGTGATTGGGTTGCCTGCGAATAGGATTTCGAAGTCGATTGATCGCCTCAACAGACAGCCCAAGATTGGGATCATCCAAGGTAGCATTACGAATACCCTTGATGAAATCCGCAGTAACCTTGAGACTGTCGAGTCGGATGACACCATCTTCCCAAAGATCCTCGATGTCACCCAGTGGAACATTGGATGAAGCGGAAGCAAGAACGCCAGAGTCAGAGTTGTCCACAGGTGAGGTCTCTGCCTGGTGCAATTCATCCACAGAGCTAAAATGGGCAGAATTTCCAGCCTGAGCATTAGTATGAGTGGAAGGAGTGTCTTCAACATTGATAGCCAGATGACCAAGTAGATCTTCAGGTGTAGCCTGAGTACCAGAGGGAACAGAGACAGTATCTTGATCGCCTAGCTGCCAATGCGGATATACACTGGGGTGACTCAAAGGATGCTCTGCGTCGAGAGGAAAGGAAGCGCTGCTGTCCACATTCCCAAAAGAAGAGAGACCCGTGGACGTAGAAGCCTAATATGTTGCTATCAGCAAGCCTGAACATATCAATGCAATATGATACTTACCTCAACAGTATTATGGTCAATGACCCCCTCTAGTACTTGGGTCGTGTGATCATCTCGAGAGCCATTCCCTATATTATCGGCTACTTTGGAGCTCTTGGCTAAACGTCGACTAGGACCCAGTTTAGGCACAACAACAGGATGCCAGTTGAGATAATTGCAGAATCCTTCAGTGTATTGCAATGATGGATCGCAATATTTCTTATGAACAAAGTATGTGGTTTTTGATACCACTCTTCGGTCACCCTGGCAATACTTTTCACAGTTGCAGTAATATGTCTTCATAGGCGATGTACTGATCAATCTGATCTAAGAGATACCTGAGAAGGGACGAGAATTGTCAGAGAACGCAGGAGGCAACAAGGAAAGATGGGCCTGGGACTCACAAATAAAGCATATACTACGAGCTGTGGATCTGGCTATGCCAGATCTGTGAAAAGAACTAGACAAGACAACCCACACTGTCACCGGCTCCCGAGACGGCTAGCTTGTACGCCGTGGACCGGGGTAAGTTCCTGAACCGGCATTATGATACTCCCGTTGATACGTACCTTTCTGATCTGGCCTTCTGTTCTGATGTGATGGGTTGATGCGCCGACCGCCGCCGACTGTGATAGTTTGATGTACCGTTACCTTGGCTTTATGGGCATAGCCTCCCCTGTACCTATTTATACGTGCCATGTACCACTAGGACTTGCAAGTCGAGTCTTTTCGTCGCTATACACTGTTGTTCCCCCTTCAGGGCTCGCTGTCAAAGACAAGCCGTCTTTGCAGCTGACCCTTGTCTTTCCACTCAGAGTGAACGCGATCTTGGACCTTCCTTGGTCGCCTTTGCTCTAAGTAGGGGTCGTACTCTTCTTCAAGACTATACCTGGGACACGGACGGGTGCATGTTCGGACTAGCGATCGTCATCGTAGTCTTCATCGTTGTCTTTATCGTCATCCTCTCCTGCCATTGCTACTAAGTGGACTGGTGAAACCGTAGCGGTGACATCAGACTCGACTTCGAGTCAATACGGCCTCACGAATAGGCTTCAATTCGCAGCGGAGTTCTTGGAGAACTACCCGGACAAGGACGTCCCACCACCTAACTCTCACGTGTTTTGGAGAGAAGCACCCGCCTCTCAGAGGAGAAACTACGGGGTGCATCTGTTTTACCCGTCAGGAAAATACGGAGAAGGCAAAGCAGCCTTCGTCTACTGGAAAGCCACCACCGAGCGTTGGCACATACTAAGCCACAGAGAAGGACAAACCTACCCCAACTGGGGAGAACCAATTCCTGAAGTCGAGGAATTCAATTACCCTCTGGGAGAGGTACCACCCAATTTTGCGTTCGAAGACCACGCTCGAAATAAATCCACTCCGTCAACATCAGACGACGAGAGTTCAAGCTCCCAAGAAACCTCAAGCGGCAGACCAAGGTCCGACACCCTCGACCAGCTCACGAAACAAGTCCAAGCTCTCTCAATCGCCCCACCATCCTATCAAGACACCATGGCGACTCTCATTAGCACGTCAGCAGGCGCCTCCACACAACAAACACAAGCACCCCCCTCACAAGCCACTTCTCCATCCGTACCCCCTCCTGCCTCCAGCAGCTCCATACAAAACCGCCTCAACACAGCTATGAGACGCACGACGATATCAGGAGGACCCCCGGGAGGAGGAGGAGGAGGAGGCGGCGGCGGAGGAGGAGGCGCACCGGGACCTGGACCCCCTATTCCCCCACCTCCCGCAGTGGGACAAGCCGCGATCGACCCAAAAATGATGGGAGCACTTCCCGCGATATTTGACGGAAACCGCGAAAGAGCCGACGACTTCATCGAAGAGCTCAAGGCCTACATCCGTCTTAATAACAACGTGGGAGGCATGAACTCCTACCTCAAGAGGATAGCCCTGGCCCTCACATTGATAAAAGGACCCCTTGTCGCCAGCTGGACGCGAGACTTCGGCAACTTTTTCGACACCCTCAACGCGGCAGATGACATCCCAGCCACGTGGACAGCCTTCCTGGACGAGTTTGCGCATCAATTCCAAGACACTCAAAGGGAAGAACGAGCCAAATTAAAGCTCCAAACCCTGCGCATGAAGTGGCCCGAAGTCGACCAATATATATCCCAGTTCGAACAACTGGCCAGAGAAGCCGGATACACCATCGGCAATTCGGAGACCAAGCAATTTTTCATTCAAGGTCTTCCTCGAGGAGTAGCTGAGGACGTCATGAAACCTCCCCTCATCCACACGTACACCGACATCAAAGAGAGGGCTATAGAGAGCGTCAAATCGCGCCAGGTCATAGACCAAATCTTTGGACCTCGACGCGCTCCCTTTCCCCCCAGAGGAACCAACCCTAATCCATTCAATCGCCCAAGCCGGGGAACGCGACCGCCACAACGCCCACAATCCCAGCCCGGAAGACCCCAATACACTTCCACAAATGCCCCACCGTGGATGGCAAACCAGCCAGTCCCCATGGACGTGGACCGTACCAAGGCGGGACCCTCAGCCCGAGGACGAGCAATCCAATCCCAACCGCGCCAACCCCAACGAGCGCAGCTATGCTTCCAGTGCAACCAGCCGGGCCACTTCGCCCGCAACTGCCCACAGAGGAAGGCCCAAGCCAGCCTCATCGATTGGAACGACGACGAAACCGTCGCCGAAGAACCAAAGGACAAGGTAGCCTGGATGGAGGAGCAGCTCCGCTCGCTTTCCCTTGAAGAATCCTCCTCGCTCGGAGAGCGTATGAGAGAGCGACAGGATTTTCACTCGGTCTAATCTGTACAGCCTGGATTAGACAGACCTCGAAGGATGTATTTATGTCGGCGCGCAAATCAATGACAATTCGTTCCTACATACATTCCTCAAGAAAAAGGGCTGAAGCAGCTGCCTTAGTAGATTCCGGGGCAACTGAAAATTTTATGAATCTAAACTACGCGAAGTGGCTGGGCCTACCAATAAAAAGGCTGAACTACCCACGACAAGTCTACAATGTAGACGGCACGCTCAATCGAGGAGGCTCCCTAGAGTTCTTCACAGATGCACAAGTTCAGACGGGCACAAACCGCACAAACATGAGGTTCTTCCTCACAAACCTAGGAGATCACAAATTGATCCTAGGGTACCCATGGTTCGCCGCTGTCCAACCCAAGATTGACTGGCTCCGAGGATGGCTCGACCACTCTCAGCTCCCGGTCATCATACGAAGCTTCGACGCAGCCCGAGCCAAATTCCTCCCGCGAACCACCGCCCCAACTCGGGCAAAACAAGACCCCATCCTAATAGCCCGAGTCGAATGGCCTGGTCCCATGCAGCAAAGCAGCCCCAAAAATTCAATACCGGCTCGATACCAACGCCATCACAAGGTCTTTAGTGAACAGGCTGCTCAACGCTTTCCCGAGCCAAGAATTTGGGACCACGCCATTGAACTGAAACCCGACGCCCCAAGCACCATACCCGGAAAAGTCTACGCCCTTACCCAGCTCGAACAGGAAGAACTGAAGAAGTTCGTGCAAGAACACGTGAAGAAAGGTTACATTCGCCCATCCAAAAGCCCGTATGCCGCTCCTTTCTTCTTCATCAAGAAGAAAGATGGAAAACTCCGCCCGGTTCAAGACTATCGACGAGTCAACCAATGGACAATCAGAAACCGCTACCCCCTTCCACTCATTCCCCAACTGATCAATAAAGTGCGTTCGCGCACCCTTTTCACAAAATTCGACATCCGCTGGGGATACAACAACGTGAGAATCAAGCAAGGGGATGAATGGAAAGCGGCTTTCATCACAAATCAAGGACTATTCGAACCAACGGTAATGTTTTTCGGACTCACAAATTCACCAGCAACCTTCCAGATGATGATGGACGCCATCTTCACAGAAGAACTGCGGGAAGGATGGCTGGTCATTTACATGGACGACATGCTAATCGCAACTGACGACGACCCCCGCTTCTATGAATTATGCGTCCACCGCGTCCTCACGAAGTTAGCAGAACACGACCTGTATTTAAAACCTGAAAAATGCGTGTTCGAGCAACGCCGAGTTGACTTCCTAGGAGTAGTCCTCCAACACGGTACAATTCACATGGACCCAACGAAAACCCAAGGAGTCGCTGACTGGCCGCGACCGACCAATGTAACTGAAGTCAGAGCATTCTTGGGCTTTACCGGCTTCTATAGATACTTCATTCCCAACTACTCCAAAATCGCACGCCCCCTTTTAGATCTCACGAAGAAAACTACCCCATGGTATTGGGGAAGCGCACAAATGAGTGCCTTCGAACTCCTAAAAACCCTCATGTGCAGAAGACCCGTCCTCGCCCAACCGGATTACACGAAACCATTCATCCTTCATACAGACGCATCAGGGTATGGCGTGGGAGCCATACTCTTGCAGGAGGGCGACCCCAACCCAAAACGCCCCTCAAATTCCGCCTCCACCCCATCGCATACTATTCAGCCACCTTCATCCCGGCAGAGCGAAATTACGACATCTACGAAAGGAACTACTAGCAGTGGTCAAAGCGCTTAAACACTGGAGGCACCATTTGGGTTCACCCAACACCCTTTTACGGTGGTCACTGACCATGCAAACCTCGCCTTCTGGAAGGAACCAAGGGACCTGAACAGACGCACGGCCCGATGGCACGCTCTCCTCCAAGACTACTGGTTCAACATTCAGGTAACACCCGGGAAATCTCACATGGCAGCGGACTTTCTATCACGACCACCGTCAGAAGACAAAGGGGAGACAGACAACAAACAAGTGATCGTCCTCCCGAAAGCACTATTCGTAGACTCCCACTATGAAATCCCCGATGAACACCGAGGACTGCCACGAACATCCCTGGTCGAACCGCCGCCCCAACGCCTCAAGCCGCCGTCACGAATCCGAGTCTTCGACCTGGACTCAATCTACCACGATCTTGAAGACAACATCCGATGGGCGCAGAAGCAACGCCGCTCCTCATGAACGAATGGAAAGAAGCTCACAATTGCGTGCAAGAGGAACAGTCACATCGCGTCCCCAAGTGGACCCAACTGGGCAAACTAGTCGTCCCACCAGACCTGGAACTCAAAAGGCGCATCATGACCCACACCCACGACGCGCCAACAGCAGGACATCCAGGAAGAGACGAAACCCTCCGTCAGGTAAAAAGAGACTTCTGGTGGCCCGGCATGACCGCGTGGATCACAGACTACGTCGAAGGATGCGGCGAATGCCAACAGAATAAAATTCGCACTCACCGCCCCAGAATTCCCATTTACAAAATTGACACTCCTCCAGACGCCAAACCTTTTGAACGCATAGCGATGGACCTCATCACTGGCCTACCTAAGAGTCACGGACACGATGCAATCCTCACCATAGTGGACCACGGTTGCTCACGAGCGGCGACCTTCATCCCCTGCTCCACCACGGTCACAGGCCCCGAAATCGCGCAGATGTACCTTGACAACATCTATCGCTGGTTTGGGCTACCTAAGAAGATCATCACCGACCGAGACCCTCGTTTCACCTCCCACTTCGGGCGAGCTCTCACGGCGAAATTGGGAGTCCAACAAAATCTATCAACGGCCTTCCACCCCCAAACCGATGGTCTCGCTGAGCGCACGAATCAATGGATCGAACAATACCTCCGCCTGGTGACGAGCGCGCAACCGAACGATTGGAGCAAGTGGCTCACTATAGCCTCGGCAGTCCACAACGACCGAGTCAACTCCACACTGAAAATGACGCCCAATCAAGCCCTATTGGATATCGGCCCATCCTATACCCGAACCAAATCCTTGGGACCAATAATCAAGAAGCAGAAGCCCGATTGACGACCTTCTCCAACGAAGGGCGCAAGCCACGGCGGCCATCAATCAATCAGCGCGCGCAGGAGAGATCCGAAAAGACATGTTTCAAGTCGGAGAACACGTATGGCTCGAGGCGAACAATTTGAAACTCCCATACCAGACCTCCAAACTAGCCCCAAAACGCCAGGACCCTTCAAAATCATCAAAGCGGTCTCCCCTGTGGCGTATCAACTGGAGCTCCCGGCATCCTGGGCGGTCCACAACGTGTTCCACGCCTCCCTCTTATCGCCCTATCGCGAAACTCCCGCTCACGGGCCAAACTTCCACCGGCCGCCACCCGACTTGATCGGAGATGAAGAAGAATATGAAGTGGAGGCTATTATTAACCACCGGTTCAAGGGAAGAAGCCGGCAGCTCCAATACCTGATCAAATGGAAGGGCTACCCCCATAGCGACAACACCTGGGAGCCCAAAACGGCTATATTCGCGGATGAACTGATCCGAGAATATCACAAGCACAGCCCCCTGCACCAAGATAAAAGGAAAGCTCGCGCCGCGGCCATCTCATCACCAAACTGGCCCCCTTCGAAGTTGACCCTCTCTTGCCTCCAGTCTTTTGGCAACTGCCCGGCCTCGAACTCCCTCCAAATCCGTGGTTGCAATTCCACCTCCAGACTCTCGCCGACCATTTTGAACGAAAGCATCGAATGTCTCAAGCCGTCGAACCTCCTCTCCTCAGTCCGCCAGCTCTTATGCCGTCCCTCACATCACCGGCACCCCTCTCGCCGCGCTCCACCGGCTTCACTCCTGGCCGCCAACCCCCACATCCCCGAAGAGACTATGCGCCAAATCGCCGCTGGACTCCTCCGCACCATCGAAGAACGCGAGGCGGCCCACAGTACAGAGGTCTGGGACCTCCGCGAGAAGCTCCTCCGCCTTGAGGAGCTCGTGGGTGACGAAGATTCGGACCACCCCCCGAAGGCTACATCCGCAACAACAACAAAATCCGAACTTCGACATCCCATGGACGACGGCTCTATCTCCCAGCCAAGTGGATCAAGCTCCACGAAGGGGACTACACCAAGCCTCGGGCCTCACCGGCAAGGAGCTCTCGACCGAGTCTCCTTACTCTATGGAAATCTATGCGTCCCCCGACATCCGCCTCCACGAGGTCCCCGAGCCGCTCCCCCTCTGGGTCCAGACTATCATCGAGGGACGCACCGCGACCTTCGAAGCACTCCGAAGGGCCGCCATGAACTCGAAGACTTTGGGATCGTGGCCGACCTCACCCGCGCCCGGGACACCTACCTCAAGGCGCAAGAAATGGAGTTACAGCGGGACCAGATTGAAGCTGACCTCACCCTTCTCCAAGAAAAGTACGCCCTCACCGCGGCCGCCTCGAACTGGCCCGCGTATCGAAACGCCTCGCCCGCCAACAGTACTGGTCCCTCCAGTACTTCGGGACGACGAGAACTTCCCCGCGTCCCTCCAAAAGGGAAAAACATAAAGCGAGGTCGCTTTGCCGTCTAGAGGGAGGTGATGTCACCGGCTCCCGAGACGGCTAGCTTGTACGCCGTGGACCGGGGTAAGTTCCTGAACCGCATTATGATATCCCGTGATACGTACCTTTCTGATCTGGCCTTCTGTTCTGATGTGATGGGTTGATGCGCCGACCGCCGCCGACTGTGATAGTTGATGTACTGTTACCTGGCTTTATGGGCATAGCCTCCCCTGTACCTATTTATACGTGCCATGTACCACTAGGACTTGCAAGTCGAGTCTTTCGTCGCTATACACTGTTGTTCCCCCTTCAGGCTCGCTGTCCAAAGACAAGCCGTCTTTGCAGCTGACCCTCGTCTTTCCACTCAGAGTGAACGTGATCTTGGACCTTCCTGTGTCGCCTTTGCTCTAATAGGGTCGTACTCTTCTTCAAGCTACCCGGATACGGACGGGTGCATGTTCGGACTAGCGATCGTCATCGTAGTCTTCATCGTTGTCTT